>VWPW01027791.1:0-23717 GCA_013389825.1 Crypturellus undulatus
TGCTGCGGCGGCGGCTGCTGCGGCGGCTGCTGCGGCGGCTGCTTCTGGCTCTGCGCGTGGGAGGACGCCCGGGATTTGCCAGCCTGCTTGGGTTGCTTGGGAGGGAGGCTTTGCTGCACGGAGGAGCTCGGCTGGGGCTCTGCTACTTCATCATCGGAGCTACAGGAGGAGTCTTCATCGGTGGTGGAGGAGGAAGAGGAGCTGGAGCTGGATGAAGAAGAAGTCGATGAAGCAGAAGAAGAGGAGGAAGAGGAGGAGGAAGAAGAGCTGCTGCTAGAAGAGGAAGAAGAGGAGGAGTTGGAAGAAGAGAGAGGGGTGGATGCTCTTGAGCTGGCCGAGCTGCTATCCTGGGCCTCTCCCTGGTTCTTCTCGGCCTCCTCTTCTCCCTCCGACTCCGAGCTGCTGTCACTGCTATTGCTCTCCGACTCCTCCACGGCTGCTGGAGCTGCCGCCTTGTCCTCCTGGTCCTTGGAGGCAGCCAGGCTTTCACCCGAGCCCTCAAACTTCCCTGCAAAGTTGGCAGGACAAGGGTCTCCCTCAGCTCCCTTGCCTCGGGAAGACTTCTGCTTGCCCTCGGCACCCACGGCAGCGGAATAGCCCAGCCCCAGGAGACTCTTGTTGTCCCTGCGACTTGCCAGGTTTGAGTCCTCCAGCATCCTCATTGCCTCCTTCATCTTCTTGGTTTTTGGAGACATCACGCCCTCGTGGTCCAGCTTGATGAGGATTTCGCTGTCATGCTTCCTCTGAGCCTTGGCCATGGTGCCAAACTCCTGCGTCTCTTCCGTGGCCCGCCCTTTCTTGGACTTGGCTTTTGCTGATGAAGTCTCACCAGAGCCAAAGGCTGCCAGTGTCCCTGGGAGGTCGCTGTAGGGCTCTGTGCTCAGGATGCTGCCAAACACAGTGGGCTGGTAAGTGGGCTGTGGAGGGCTGTGCAGTTTGGTGGAGATCTTCATCTTGCTGCCCTTCGACCGCTTTTCCTCTGTGGGGGCAGGAGAGCCTCCAGCTGGCAGCGACTGGGCCTTTCGGGACCCTTTCACACTTGGTTTGCTCAGGCAGGTTGGCTTCTCTGAGGCTGAGGAGGCACCAGGGGGAGAATCAACCTGATCTTTCTCTTCTGGCAAGGTGGCCTCTTCTGCAGAGGGAAAGAAGCACATAGTCATGATGGTGTCTACCCAAGTGAGTACCACTACCTCAGACACAGCCTGACACTAACGCTGACTGCTCTCTGGTCAAGGATGGCTTGTTCACGACTTCCTTAGATCTCCCTGAAGAGGAACAGGTCCTGACTACTCACTTAACAGGCTTAGTAAGGAGCCTGGACCAGCCTGGTGTGATGTCAACACCAATGAGTGCCTGACTGGCAATGCCCAAGGGTGCTGCTTTGACAACACAAGAACCAAACTGCACATACCCTGCATCCCTGGCCCTGCTGATGGCCTCTGAGATGCTCTGAATGACAGAAGGAAGCTCTCTGAGCCAGCCTCCTGCAAACTGCAGCGCTGCAGAGAGGTCTTATGCTTGGGTACGCTGCTGGAACCAATCAACCATCCATGTCCCTTCAGACCTTGACCCAAGCAACTGTCCTAAGCCAGGAAGAGCAATGGGGAACGGGACAAGGGCTCTCCCATTTTCAGATCCGGCAGCAGTGACTACTTACCAGCTTTTGCCTTAACACTTGGCTTTCTCCCACGCCCTTTGGCTTTTGACACGGTCTCCTCTGACCCTAGGGTAGCTCCCTCCTTTCCTTCTCCAGTATCCTTGCTGGATTTGCGGTTACGGCGCTTGGTGCTGGGCACCAAGAGGGCTGGGGAGGGCTCAGCACCTGCAAAAGGTCAAGTAGATGCTCAAAAGCAATCAAACGACACATAAAACAGAGACAAAACATAGGGAACACACCCCTGTCAGTACTACAATAGGGATCAGGCCTTTTTCTTAATGAGTTACTTTCCAATCCTGTAACTAATGATGCAATCTTTGTGTATCAAAGTCTGTGAATTAGTCCCAAAATCTCAGAGCCTGATGGCCCCAGATTCCCTAAGTTTGATGGCACGAAGCAACATGCAAAAAGCTGAGCAACAGGACTCACACTGGATCTTGTAGTCAGGTGGCAGGAGCCGAATGTGAGACAGTGGGATGCGTCCTGTGTCCCCATCATCAAACTCTACCGTGATGAGATCGCCATCTTCCTCCAGATCCAGGGTTCCTACAAGTTCAGAGGACAAAAGAAAAGAGTTAGGAATAAAAATGAGCTCACAAACCACACATCAGGGAAGGGTATACATGGCAGGAAGATAGGCATATGCGAATGGCAGATCCATTTACTGGTAGTTGATCCCAATCAGATTACGCTGGTCAGCTGCAGTGTGAAATCTGCTCCGTCATGGCCAGGTTGAAGGGGCTGGAGCAGATATAACCTGACAGGGGCAGTGGAACAGGCAGAACAGAGATGCTTCTGCTGCTGGCACTCCCAGAATACAAGATATAGATGGGATCCAATCCTGCATGAGCTCCCAAGTATCCTGTACCCGCTATTCCTACACATCTGTGCAGGCAGAGAGCAGAAGGGTCACCACACAATGAAAAAGTCCTGATAACACTAACATCATCCACCAAGTGCATTTTTTTACCGTCAGGATTTAACAGTTGCTTCAGTTTGACTTTCCATCTCCTCTCCCTATTTTCATCTATACTTGCAGAGATTCACTTTTCTATTTTTTTTTTGACCTGTGTTTTGTAACTACTCTTACAGAATCACAAGCTCCTTTTTTTCATTTTCTCTGCAAAAGAAATAAGCTGTGTTCCTTCCCTCTCTCCCTGCAACAATACCTCTCGTCTATACACTGCAAATGACAATTCCCTCATAAACATGTACACTGTGACTGAGTGCCAGAGGTGACATCAGTCACAGCAGAAGAGTCCAGGGCTCTTCACTGGCTTCTTAAAAGGGTCAGAACGGGAAGCATCAGGAGTTGGTGTGTCAAAGTCTGCTATGAGTGTGCAGGGGATTTAAAAACCTCCACCACTCAAAAATCATGGACCCTAGGCTGGAGTGAATCCCAACCTTTTGAAAAGTGCTGAATTTTCTGGTATTTTAAGCTCCTAAATCCCTCAGACCTCTTCTTGCAAGAAGCTCCTGGACCATGGGATGTTACTACCAGCTTCCTCACATTGTTGAGCGCAGTCAGAGAGAAAAGGGATGGGACAGAATCCCTGTGTCACTCATAGCAGACCTCACGGCTGCCCCAGATAAACCTGGGGTCCCTCAGGACACACAGGTTGAGACGTCCTTGCTTCACAGTGCAGAGCTTACCTCGGACAACCGTCCCCGGGTAGAGGCAGCGGTACTGCTGGCTCCAGTAGGCTGCAATCCTCGTGCCCTCTGGTAGGAATCGCACAGAAGGAGGCTTCACATCAATGATCTGCTCGGGGCAAGAGGGAGGCAATTACTGATATTCTCGGCACCAGCACAGATTATCCCACCACACTTGACACATAGCAGTGCCTTTCTGGAGAAGGCAAAGGATAGTCTTCTGGCCAGGAAACAGCCTCCTGCCACCTCAAAGGGCAGTGTGAAGGACTATTCCCACTGGCACACAGGGCTGGAGCTCCAGCAAGGAACTCACTCCATGGGGCAGCCACTGGCACCAAGGGGAGCTCTGCCCAGACCAGTCACAGACTGGGAATCCCCCGCTGGCTGAAGGGGAACTTCCCTTCAGCCTCCTCCACCCTGAAACAGGGCCCGGGCACCAGGGATAGGCCCTTCTTGGCCTCACGTACCGCTTCCTGCAAGAGCTGCTCCAGGCAGTAGATGTGGGGACGGTTTCCTCTCTCGCCCTCCACCACTACGCGGTATCTGAAACACATAGAACATGCTGAGATTGTCACCCTGGTCAGCTAACACCTCCCTCTGAGCCCTGCCGCCAGGCTAGCTGAGAACACGTAATGAGGGATAATTGGATTTTCCTCAGCACTGGCAAACTAGAGCAAACTCTGTTTCCCTTCGTGGCAGACTCTGTCTGTCTCTTTTCATAGCCCCAAAGTCTTCTCTTGAATCAACTACATCCTCACCAGAAGAGCCTGGGCAGATACGGGAGCACTTTAACTTACATGTCAGGTGAATGCACCGTCTTGACGTGACCAGCGTAGAGCAGCTTGTCATCCATGGGGATGAGGACACGCAGGCCATCTTTCAGCTCATCCTTGTCAATTATGCAGGAGCGGGGAGCTGTGAGGTGTTGGAGTAAGATGGAGATTAGAGAGCTTCGTACGTGAAAAAGCAATAGTAAGGGGACAGGGATATCTGATGGTCCCAGCATCTCCTGCCCCTACAAACGGGCCAGCAAATCCTTTGGAAAAAGGGCTGTGTCTCTTTGGAGAGCTCCTGGAAGGACAAATGGCCTCCTTTCCAGTGACAATAATACACTGGTTAATGGAAACAGGGCAGCTCAGAGACCGGACTTTAGACATCAAACATAGCTGGTTTCTCTGATGCACAAGCCAAACTGACTGGAAAGGTGGGACCTTCAGCTCAAAGACTCATGCTCTTGGCAAACAACACAGGAAAAACAGACAGTCTTTCTCTGAGCAACCCTGGGAAACTCTCCCAGCTCCTCCACCTGCACTGTTAGCCCTCTTCTCCCTCCTTCCCTCACCTGGTGTGGGTGGCCGTTCAACCAGCATGCTCAGTGGGATGTTCTCATCCTCGGAGAAGCTGCTGTCCTGGTTGGGTTCAAAATCCTCCTCAGCTGCCATGCTCTCCATGAGCTTGCTCACTGCTCCTCCTTTCCCTCGGCTCTGCAGGAGAACAAGCAGGATGTCAGCGGGATGCCAAGAAGCAACAGCTTGACCCCATCTCACCTGCCTCCAGCAGCAAATAATTTGAGGACATTGAGACAAACTCATTTTCATCCCCAGCCACGTTAATCTCTGCAGAATTAAGTGGCGTACCCCAAATTGCCTTTTGGATCCCAAAAGGCCTTTAGGTTTCTAGGCTTCTTCTCAAGCATTACTGACAGCTGAGCAGCAGCCCTGTCACACGTCCTAGCTGCATCCGCCTCCTGGACATTACAAGAGATGCTGAAAAGAGCAGTGGCACTGCTCTGCATTCGCCCACTCTTTGTCTTTACAAAACAGGTAGCAAACACTGCTTCTAAAAGTCCTGCAATCTGTTTCTTGCTGTTATGCATGGCCAATAACCACTGTACTCAGAAATCAGGCAAAATGTTTGCAGTCATGTGTTTGATGAGAGAAGACAGGCCATAGTAACGGAGGAGAGACCAGTGGTGACCTGGTATGGATCAGATCACTCAGTGGTGAACAGAGCAACTCCGTCCTCATCATCTCCTGCCTCTCTGCTGTCCTTGAAAGCTTCCTCTGCCTCTGTGATGGCCTTAGAGAAAATCCTGTCTGATTTATTTGGGGAATAAATCAGGCTAACAGCATATGGTGGACATACGTAGCCACTGTTAGCCTTCCTTGGACTTCTGCCTTCTCAGACCAGCATTTTGCCTCTAAAGTCCATAGCATGCTTTATTTGTGCATGTATATTCCCTCCCTCACATTGCAACAAGTCATGAAAAGAGCAGGACTCCAATGGCCAAGTCCAGCTGGCCCTAACCTAGAACAAGCCCCTCACCTCTTTCTTCACCTCCTTGTTTTTCACCTTGGCTTTGCTCTTCTTGTTGGAGCCAAGGGCATTTGCCAGGCTGACTCGGACATCGGACGGGGAGCTAGGGATGCCAGGAGGTGACATGGATGAGGAGGAGGAACAGCAGGGTACTTCTTTACCCTTCTTCCGCTGCTAAGAGGAAAAAATATACATATATCTCCCATCAGTAAAGAAACGGGATTAAGAAAGATCACAGTTCAGGGAGAGGTGAAATGTGCAGCAAAGCAGGATGTAGCAGGCAGGATGACATTAAGCCAGGTGCTGCCTAACACCCTGCCTCTCCCAGCGCTGCATTCAGGCATCACACAGCCCAGCAACAGCACTTCATCACCCCAGAGAGCAACCCCTGTCCATCAAGCTTTCCCTCAAGGAGCTCCAAGAAAATCCCAGCTGACCTCATGTCCCAGCTTGTCTAACTCTCCTCACTACCAGTGTTCCCCATAACTCCATCAGGAGCTAAAAGGAGCCAACCTTTCAGCAAGCTGAAGAACAAGCAGTTAGGAGGAGACTCCAGCCACTACCAGCCCAGCATGGTCCCCTTGCAAGACCACATAAAAAAGATAAACAGCCTTTAAGGTTAGCACACAGAACCACAACTTAGCAAACCAACAAGGCTGAGCTTGGAGAGTGGGAAACAGTTTCCACAGAGGTTTAAAGGCAGGATTTCCACTCTGGGCAATCCAGGCAGGGGGAATTGGCACACAGAGGGTGCCACAACAACCTGCCCTACTTAAATACAATAGGTTTCTAATTCCTGTGAGTCAGACCCAAGCCTGAGAGCTCCTCTAGGGGTACACGGGGCTGGTGATGGGAACAAAGGACACCCAAACAGCACCGAGATAATGGTTGAGAGACTCAGCTCTCCTCTTCCCTAATGGAATTCATAGTCCTTCCTTCACTCTGAACTTGCAAGAGCCACATTGCTCCATATCGACCCTGTCAATATGGTCCTCACCTTGCTTAGATCCTTCCTCTCCTTCCCCTTGCTGCTGTCCTTTTTGGGGCTCATGGGTGCCCCCTTGCCACAGCGCCCGGACTTGGATACCGGAGTGGAGCTGGTGGGTGCCGCAGGGGTCAGCATGGCTGAGGACATGGTGGCATCATGGAGGAAGATCCGTTCGCTTCGGCGCCGGTTCCACAGGTCGTCGTCACTGGCCTCCAGTCCAAACTCAAAGCTCAAGTCCTTGGGGGACTTGAATTTCTTCAGCTTGCGGCCTTTCTCAGCCCCAAGCTTGGCCTTGTCGGCGCTCCCGGATCCGGAGTCGAGGCTGCTTGAGGTCTGGCTCGGGGGGATGCTGCTCGAGTCCAGCGGTCCCTTCTTCCCCCGCAGCAGCCCTGAGGGCGATTTCTTCCTGATCTTGATCTCGCTCTCCGAGTCAGTGTACTCGAACTCTGTCCCTAAACACAAGGAATTTAAGCGTCAGCCAAGGCCTCGGCTGGGCCACATCCAGCTGAAGGCTCTGGGGTTTTGTGGGAGGTGTTGTGCCTGCTCCATGGCACTGTTGGTGCCCCCTTCCCATCCCCACATCCCTCAGATCTGCATTCCCACCCTCCAGCCCCAAAAGATAAGGCTTTCTCCAAAGATAACGTTCTCCTGTCCCAATCCAAAGCCAATCCATTCAGGCAGTGTGGTTCACAGTGCTCCCTGCCTCCGTTTTCTCCCTTCTGCCACACCAAAATGCTGCAGGGAAGCTCACAAGATAAAGCTGATCTAGTATCTCCCCTCCACAAAAAGGAGCTCCTCAGCTGAAGCAAAATACAAACTGCACACACTGAGCCTCCCTTCCCTCTCGCGTGCAGGTCCTCTCCAGCCTCACCTGAGTCTCAGGAGAATGATCTTAATGAATTAAGTAAACCCAGACCTCAAGTAGATTTTTTCCCATTGGTCAAGGGACACCAAAGAGTTTTTTATTGGCTCAAGTAATTGCTTTAGAGTCAAGAGAGGTAAATGATCACTTGTCTGCAGATGGAAATCCCCGCACGTACACCTCCACTCAGCACCACCAGCATGGCAGTGCCCAGCAGCCTGAAATACTGTGGCAATGTCAGGGTGCTCAGCACCTCCAGTGTGTTTCCCCTCCCCAGAACCAATGTTTTCAGGGAAAAAAAGGGAAACTGAGGCATGGAGGCCATTCTCTATGCTCCCATCCCCAGCTACTGGGCAGCAGTGTGAGTAGGAGGCAAAGATTTGGCTCAAGGTGTGTGGGGACTGTTTTCATAGCTGGAAAGAAACTTGTCTAAGGTCAAGCAATAAGTGTGGGTCAAAGCAAGGAACTGAGCCCGGATTTTCTCAGTCTGTTCACTCCCAAGGTATTGGACTTCACCTCTCAGTATAGCAGAGCACCTCTGAAGAGGAGGGAAACCTCATCAGAATCTGCTTCTCCCTCTACAAAAAACAGCGTAAGTTCTCTCACACGGCCTCCTCCCGCCTGTGACAGACCTGCTCTCTCTGCAGCACATGTGTGGGACCTCACACTCAGCCCGGTCTGAAATCAGACTTCACTTCATGCAGAGGCAGTGACAGGAGGAGACCAGAGCTGCAAGAGCCCCCAGGCCTGGCCTGTTTGTCCAAATGAGCAATAGATACAGCCATAGCCTGGCAGGAACCCTTCTCAAGCCCAAGTTTGCTGTGATAACTACTGCTTGCAGGAGACTCTCAAGAAAGGACCAAAATGCATTCACATGGGTGAACAAAAATGTACAAGGTACAGACATGGAGAGAAAGAATTTTCTCTCAGTCTCTCTCTCCAAAACAATGTCTGCAGGAACCTGCACTCGTTTTGCACCCAAATATCTTCCCTCAAGATAGCCCCAGCATGAACAGGAGAAGAGCAGGCCTGTAAAAATCAAAGCTGGCAACATTCTGGCATGAAAATGCCATTTAAAATTAAAACACGATTTCTCCTTTCTCGCTCTGCCACATGAGGTAATTTCTAGATGCTTCCAGTTTCAAGGAGGGCGGATTACAAGACGGAGTAATGATAAATTCTTAACAGAGGCTGTTGGAAGAAGTCGGCAAAAGCCTAATATAGCAAGGAAACAGTGCTAGAACAAGCCCGGCTCCCTGGGAAGACCTCATTTTCTATTCTGAAGCATGCTATAAATTCTATTATCACTTAATAAATATTAATAGGGAATTTATAAATGGAGGCCATATAGATCTGTCTGACTTGGAACCATGTAACCCAGGGCACTTGTGCAGCGGGGCACAGGGAGCGGAAAAAAAGCGAAATTCCCATTACTTGTTACACTGCAAAATTGACAGTGAAAGCGGTGTGGACGCAGTCTGGCACGGCAAGCCATGAGCCAAGGGAGGAACTCCTGGTCTGAGGGTCCCTTGCTATAAAACGCAGGGAAGCCTAAGGGGCAGGCTGGTGGAAGGGGGTTTTCCTCCTGCTTAGATGTCTCTGCTTCTCTGGGTGTCTGCAAGCAGATGGAAGGGGGGTTTCCTCCTGCTTGGGTGTCTCTGCTTCTCTTGGGTGTCTGAGGTCAGCTGCACTTAGTTATGTGCCTCCTTCCCCAAAGCTCAGTAGCCCTTTGCTGCCAGCAGCTCCGTGTCCAAGGGGACACTGCATCCCAACATTTGCCCCTGCACTTCATACAGGGCACGGGAACTGTTGGTCAGCTAGGAGAAAAGAGGAAACTTTGTGGAAGCTGCTGGTAATTGCCCCTAGGGAAATCTGCAGCTCCTAAGCATGCCCTGCCCATGGCAGGGCTGGTTCCCGCTTTCTTGCTTGCAATCCCCTCCTTTACCATCAGGAGCAAGTGGTTAAACAGGAAATAATGGGAAGGATCATGTCTGGGCAGCAATCTGTTTTGTTGCGGCACAGCTGGGACCTCGCTGAACCTTCCACCTTGCTGGTGGTGCCAAAGCTGGCCATGCAACTCACCCATCAGGCTCTGCCGCTCCTCCTTCTTCTTCGCCTTCTGCTTGGCCTCCAGCTGGACGATGGAGAGTGGAGGGGGAACGATGGGGCTGGGCATCGCGCTGGCGGCAAACCGCGCGAGCAGGCCCAGGCCGCTCTCATCGAGGGCAGGCGATGAAGGCCTGTCAGTGCCGTCCGTGCCATAGCCCTCCACCTCCTCCTCTTCCTCTTCGTCCTCCTCCTCGTCCTCCTCTGAGCTGGAATCTAGCACGCAGAAAAGAGGGAGCCCGTTACAAACCTCGCGGGGCTGCGGCCGCGTTTCCACCCCGAGCCGCTTGCTCTCCTGCTGCTCTGTGCTCACCCCAGTAGCATGAGCCAAGTTACAAGATGTTGGCCACGGACACCCAAATCTTTGCAGCTGGTGTGAGCTGCGTGCTACCCCCCTTGCAGGGCACAGCACCACAGGGCAGGCAATGAGGACCCATCCAAGGCAAGGGAGGGAAGTGCAGAGCTTTGCAAACGAAGCCAGACACCCCTTCCCGTGATTTTCAGAAGGAATTAAAAGCTTAACGCCTTTGAAAATCCCAGCCTTGGAGCTGTGGGGTTCCCCTCCCGCCCACCACCGCTTCCTGCGTAATGAAATCCAATGGTGTCATCCAAACTGGAGTTGGGGCTGGAAGGGGAATACCGGAGATCGGCCTGTGCCATGAGCGGGGCAAGGAGGACACAGAGAGGAGAGGGGAAAGGAGGCAAAAATGCAAGGAGTGGGGAGAAAAAATAGCAACTGAAAGCAATGGATTTGGATTGGAAAAGGGGGGAAAAACAGATCTGCAGATGCAGGGACACAAAGGGAGAAGAATGGTGTTTGCTAGGGCAGGCTTCAGCGGGTAGCTCTGGAGCTGGCAACAAGGAGGAGCATCCAAAGACCCTGCCTCAAAAATCTCCAGGCCTCTCAGCTCCCTCTCTACAGCTCGGGCATGGAAAAATCCAGCTCAGGAAAGGCAGGACAAGCTGCCCACAGCCCAAAGGCTAATTCTGGCAGGGAAAAGCAGCCTCGCGTGCAGATAGCAGTGGGCCAGGATTTTCCTTTACGGTGTGCGGAGAGCAGGAATCAGCGGGTAGGATGCTGCAAAAGGGGCATCTCTCCCATCCCAAGAGTCTGTCATCAGCTCAGAGGCAATTAATTTTAACACTGCATCGAGTTAGTGCTGCTGAGCGAGAAGCGTAACGCAAATGTGCATAGACCACACGCATATGAACACATACACATATGTATACACACATATATACACACATATATACGACTATTTAACTGCAAGAAGTGGGTCTGCAAAACATACTTCATTTCTCTTGAAATTGAGGGTTTAAGTAGGATCATGAAGGATACCAAAAAATTTCCACCGCTAGCAGCAGCTCTCCCTGCCCGAGCTGCTAAAGCCGAGCCGGAAAGCCGGCCAAATGAGAAACGGGATCCCTTCAAAATGAGCTGGAATGAACATGAAAATCCTTTTCTTTTCGCTTGTGCCTTCTGGGATAGATAAAAATGTTCTCAACAGTTGGTTGTTCAAAAAAAAAAACCCACTAACACAAGCATTATTTTTCCTCCTTGGAATATTTTTCCATGACATTAGAAAAAACACGAATATCAAAACCTGGTGTTATCATCCTTGGATTTTACCAACCAAAGGAATAGCCTTTTATTTTTTTTAAAGGAGAGCTTATCTCCATAGCATACATCAAATAACCACAACAAAATACTGATTTTTTTACTGCATAAATATCCCTTCCCCATTTCAGTTGCTCTAACTAGTTCCCAACATAAAGATGCTGCTAACCCTACAGTCCTTCAGTAAATACCAAACTATCTGAGTCTTCTTCACTTCTTGCTTAAGAAACACACACCAAAGCAAAAATCCCCAGAATCAAATTAGGACCAGACTGCTTCCTCCAGGGGACAGCAGAGTAAAAGGGGACAAAACTGTTATTTCTATAGCAGTTTTCTGCTATGTTTTCCCCAAATTAATACATATTCAGATGATCTTTTCTATTCCAAGACAGAGAAACTACCTGCCTGATCGGCAGCAAAACAAAGCGTGTTTGGTGCTAACAGGGTACCACCACAGATGTCAAACCGGATGGTGGCCCTGCTAAAATGCCTCTTTTTTTCACTCAAAAGCAGCATGTCCCAATTTTGGCCATATTTTGGGCAGCTCTGGCACAACAGTAACGCTGCCCACGTATCTGCATGGCAATTTTGCGGCTGTCAACACACATTTTGCACGTGCCAGGGCAGAAGCGTAGCAAACAGCTCCGGTATTTCAAACGCACCAAGGTGAAGCAGATTTAAAAAGCACGATGAAAGCAGCTATTACTCACGCTATGGAAAATACACGCTACGATAACGCGCCTGGCAGTTATTCTAACCTCTTTCAGATATACGGTGTCCCATTATGGAAAGACGCCTGCAGATTGTCTCTTGTCAGCATTTTTACCAAAACACTTATAATTTTATCTGCACGAGATTCCATTTCCAGCCTGAAAAACCACATTTTCTACATGCTCGCAGATGTCACCCGTGGATCCGGCGGGCAGGGAGAGGGCAGCTCGCGCTGCTGCCGCTTTACACACGCGCCGTGTCCCTGCTCCTCGTGCTCCTCATTTTCCAGGGGACAAAACCTACCAAATTAAATGCTAAGAACACACCTGGGGCTCGTCTCCGAACCCACGCGCTTCCAAACTAAATCCCCCAATTTAAGTTTATGGCGGAAAATAAGCTGTTATGCTGATCCATAGCCACTCGCACGGCTTCTTGGGGAGACCCGTGATAGCTGTATTTAATCCGGAGCAGGAGATTTATCTCTTCTGCACCCAGACTGTGCACAGATTTAAAACAAAGCACCCCTAGATGCTTCATTTTGAAGCCTCAATTCTTTTTTTCTCCTGTAAAGATGATTTTTGGTTAACAATGGACTGAAAAAAAAATGAAAAAATGTATTTTCTTCAGCTGTAGTTATATAAATGCTGAGCATGGGCAAAAAGAAAAATATTTAAAGTCAAAAACCTCCAACTGATATTTTAAAGAGCATCTATATGTGTGTATATACCCACACATGCAATCACACATGTACATACAACTCTACAGCCAAAAAACAATCATGCTTAAATACTACTTAAATACTACTGATGCCAGATAAACTGGAGCCAATGAGGATTTTATTAAGAAAATATTTATCTGCATTCAATTCAGAACAACCAAAAAAATAATTACAAATCCTAAACTTTCTCTTTGCTTTTAACAACTAAGTTGCCACGGGTTTTGCTTTAGGAGAGCAGTAAATGAAGAAGGTTCGTTAATGATGAGCAGAAGCTGCTTAAGCAATTTGGTTTTTAGAGACTGATGGAACACGATGGATTGAGGAGGGTGCGGAGAGGGAAGGTTTGGGGAGAGGAGGGAGGAAAGACACACACTTAAAAGATTCATTTCACATTATAAAAAAAATAGCATGATTTTCTCGTAACACCAAGCAGGCCTACAGCATACAAAGCAGGCTAAGTACAGGCAGACTTTAGACAGCTAGTGGGTCCTTGACATCTGATTTCTTTGGTCTGTCCAAATTCTGGAGGTTGTTTCTTTTCAATTTTTTTCCAATTTCAGATTGTACCTTTTTTGTCAAACACACCCAATTCTCATCATTTGAATTTTTTTCCCCCATATGTGTTGTGTGTTGTGCTGATGACTCCAGAAGTACTTTTTACTATTAAAAATTTAAACATTTTCCAAGAATTAAAGAGCATCAGCCATGCAGGGAAACAGTTACTTTTCAGTGGTTTTACTTGGGAATATATCATCCTCCAAGTCGGTGAAAGCTGGTGTAAATTTTTTAAGGAAAAAAGAGCACAGAAGGGAAGGAAATGTGGTTCTTCAGGCTCAGAAAAATTGTGGTCGCCGTATCTTGATGGCTTTCAAAGCTCCAATGGGTTTTGGCCCACAAAAGCTGCTTTCTCTCCAAGTTCACTGGGGTGAAACACCACGAGCTTTGCTCATTATCAGCCTGGTCTGCAGGAGCTCCTATCGCTTCCATCTCAAAGCAGATGGAAACGGGTCTTCCCGCAACCAGCGCTGTGTCTGATATCAAGACTGGGGTGATCACCATGCAGCTAATTACCCCAGTAGGTAATTAGTCAGCAGGGAGGCCCAGCAACCTCTAAGGAAGGCGGCAGACCCCCAAGCCTTCCCTTGGCTGGGATGGGATAAGGGCTTCTCCAAAAGGCGTGCAAGTAATAAAGCATTTCTGGAGTCCTCAAGCACACGCTCAAGCATATCCTCCGTGCGGGATTCTTCATGGACAGAGGAAAACCCAAAGTGGACAGCAATCATCTTCAAAATCAATATAACCGAGAGAATGCAAAGAGCTACGTGTCATAATTCATGGAGGTAACATCGAAACGCCTGAGGCGGACAAATGACATAAAGAAAAGTGATTTTTGCCTACCTACATAACAATGGTCAAGGTTCGGGTTCATGGCTAGAGACCCTCGCTGAGAAGTGTCTGCCCTACAACCAGCCAACCACTTTGCTTCTTTAGTGCAGCGTGAGAGCAAATGCAAGAGACCGACACAGACATTCAAAGCGTCATGGATAGGGGCAAGGGTGAAAGGGTTGGTCAAGCAGCTGCAAGGAGAAAGCGAGCACTTCTAGAAAAGCTGAGGTTATTAATCGGTTTAGTATCAGGGAAAGCCATTAGAAACCCTATTACCCAAATATCCCTTCAAGTAATGCTTCTGAGAGAGAACAAAAGAAAAAAAAAATCATTTGCAGAAAAAACAAAGCTGAAATCGATAATCCCTCCCCGCCTCCCTCTCCTTACCCACCTCTCCCACCCCAGGAGGGTTTGCGTCTTTGGTTTCCCCACCACTAAATGATACCCCGGAGGAATTTAAAAGCATTGCCCCATTTTGTTCCAGATTCTCCATCCTCCTCCCACGTCCCCTCCTCTCCCAAGTTCTTACCCCGTAAAATTGTGATTTTTCTCTTTTTTTTTTAAGCAGACAAATTACTTGAAAAAATGGACACAGCCCATTGCAGACAAGTTATCTATCTGCTTATCTGGAGCAAAACCAAAAAAACAAACCCCCCAAAACCCTCAAGAACTTGGAAACTAAAAGGGATTGATATCCTCAAAATTTCCAACAGCAGCAAAGGGGAAAAAATAATAAAAATAAAGCAAAAACAAAGAAAAGCTGCAGAAAGGAGCAGGGAAGGGAAAAGATGTCAAGTCGAATGGAAGTTAACACAGACTCTTCACAGAAATGTGAAAATATCACCCTTAGAGGAAATCCACCATGCCCAGAACATTTTGGATTCTCTAAGGAATAACTTTTTGTTTTTCTTTATTTCCTTTCTGAAACGGGTATTTCTCTCTTTTTGGATTTGCTTTTAAATGCACTGATGGATCCAGCCCAGAAACACATCAAACCAAATCAGTGTGCTGCATCTTTCTGCTGCGCGGGCTAATTTTGCTTAGCTGAGATTCTCTATTTGGGAAGCTGGGTTTGGAGGGAGGAAAAAAACCAAATGGGTGCATGGAAGAGATAAAAATAATAATAACGATAATAATAATAAAAGAAGAAAAAAAAAAAAAAAAAACAGAGGAAAGCTATCCTTCCCTGTCTTGTATTAACAGCTGTGTAGGCAGTGTGAAATGCTACAAAGCTTTTGCTGTGCTACATGCAGATCTGCCGTGTAACTTAAACGATAACAACCGGGGATGCTCTCGCTTAGCATTCAGCCCAGACGAGCTACCTTCTTTTGGGAGCCGAGGGCTCATTAAAATGACCTTTCCCCACAATTATTATTTAATGAGAGCGCTCTAAAACAGAAACCCCTTGTGCCTCTGGAGGGAAAGAGTCTCAAGTAATCTCTTTTCCCACTGAAGTACTAATGACAGGCTGACAAAAAAAAAAAAAAAGAAAGAAAAGACAGAAAAAAAAAAGGGATAAAGAACCTGGGCTGAGGGTGGGGGAGGAAAGCGCCGAGGCAAATTTAATGCAGTAATTGCCACATCTCTGGACACTGGGTTATGCCTGGGCATGTGAAAAAAAATTAAAATTTTTTAAAAATGCTACCAGAAAAAGAAGACTTTAAATATGAGCTTTAGGGAATGAAAATCCTCTGGCTTTCAAATGGTGGAGACCTGGCGCTCAGCACCCACCTGGAGCCTGAGATATACTGAAAGCCTACCAAGAAGGGGAAAAAAGTCAGGAAAAAAAGAAGAAAAAAACAACGATGGACAAAAAGAAAAAAAAGAAAAAAACGAAATTAAGAGAGTGAGGGGGGTGGGAGAGAGAGGCCTAGGCTTTAATCTCGACAAAGGCAGCGCAGGACAGTCGCTAGCAGGGATATTTGAATAATAGAGAGTACCCAAGACTAGGTTAATTCCAGTTCTACTCATGGGGAGTGGGAGCAGGAGGGGGATGCAGAGCAGCATGGAGGGAAGCGGCAACCTACGCGCCTAATAGGAGACACAGCAAGAGAGACAAGGTACACAGGTTTAGTTAAAAATTAACTCGGTATGTTTAATAAAGCTTGGTATACCAAATGGCAGTACAAACATCAAGTCACATGGCCACACGACAGTATCCCGGTATTGAAAAGAAATAATAATAAAAATAAAAAAAAAAGGAAGGAAGGATAAAACAAAAAAAGGAAGGAAATAAAAGGAGGAAAATAAACAACAAAATGAAAAGCTCCTTCCAAACCTCTACAAAGGCCCATGACAAAATAAAATAGTTAGAAAAATAAAATAATAAGGATGATAAAATAATAAAGATGATAAAATAATAAGGATGATAAAAATAATAAGAATAATCAGGATAATAATAATAAAAATAATAAAATAATAAAGTGATGGTGGTAGCAAGGGAGGAAGTGAGGGTAAAAACTGAAGGGAGGAAGGGGAGCAGGAAAGCAGGGGAGAGGTGGACACTAAAACCTACTTGATAGGGAAGCTCTCAAGGAGCCAGCCGGTAATAATATCACAATGATACAGGTACAAAAAAATAAAAAAAGGTAAAAAAAGATAAAATGAAATAAAAGCCGGGCTGATAAAGCAGGCTACGCTGCCAAGAACAAAGATGGCCGCCCTCACTCCGACCATCAAAATGGCTGACCCGGCCCGCCAGGCCCCTGGCTCGCCCTGGCCGCCCCGGCCCGCCCGCTCACCCGCTGCCGCCCCGGGAGAGGGGTGCGCGGGGGGGTCGCGCGTGCTACGAGCTAGTAACCTTGATCGAACGAGTCCTCCGAGGAGTCGCTGAAGGAAGATCCCGCCTCGGCCTCCCGCAGCAGCAAGCAAAAGGGCTGCTTCCGGCCGGCGGCCGCCTTGGCCTTGAGAGTCCGCCCGGGCGCCAGCCCGCGGGCGGCCGCCTTGAGGCCGCCGGCCGCCTTGCCGCCCTTCCTGGGCGCCGCGCTGTAGAGGCCGGGCGGCCTGGGCTTGGAGCCGGACGGGGACTGCGCCGGCCACTCGTCCCTCAGCGATCCCTCCTCATCCGAGTCCGTATCTGCGGTCAGAGCGGGGGGAAGAGCGTTAAAGCGGCCGACGGCGATGGGTTTTGGGGGGGACGCTGCAGTGCCGAGCGGCTTTCAACCCCAAAATTACCAAAATAGGGGTTTCCCAGGGCGCTGGCAGCTGTTAGGAATAAACACTCTCCATCTAGGCCAGGCGGCTGCAGTCCTGCCGTGTTTTTAGGTAGGATTTGAGGGAGTTTTACGCTTAAGAATGGAAAACTGAGGTAGGAGTTGCCTAGGAAGATGCCCATCCAAAGCAGAGCAATGGCACGAGCTGGGCATTGATCTGCGTTATCCTTAACTACGGTAATGCTAAAATACTCTGACTCAAACCCTCCTTTTTTTCAGGAATTGCTCCTCCAAAGGGCTTTTGTGGTGGACACCAAGAAGTAACAGAGACTAAGTTGCTCGTTGGTCTGCAAGCTGAGGATTCCCTAAACTGATAAGCCTCATGGGTGCCAAGAGGTTTTCCAGAGGTTCCCTCCCAAGTCGGAGGTGTAAAAGCAAAAAGGACACGGTGCCCACGTGGGTATGAGCTGTTATAGCTCATGAAGGCACCGTTAGCGCTGCGGTGCTATGGGTGGTACCGTGGGGACCGCTGAATGTGGCTCTTCAATGCTGGTCCAGGTCAGGCACCGCTCTCCGTCTCTCTTGGACTGGTTTTGGAACGGGAGCAATGAGCGCTAGCAGTTCAGGAGGCCCCAAAGCCCAAATCCACAAATGGCCCGGGGCACTTCTGTTAAAATCAGTGGGAATCACTCAGCGTGCTCCTTGGATCCCTGCCAAAGATCTTCAGGGACTCCGGCTAAAGAGTCATGAGGTTAGGATGAGATGGAAGGATTTGGCACCAGTCCCACGTCTCCTCCTCCGCAGGAAAAAGCCAACCAGTCATGGAGATGCTGCCATATGCTCCAGCTGCCCTCCCGAATCCATCATGCTTGGGCGATCAAACGCCGGGCTAAAGCCCTTCCTTTGAAGCCGTACACAGTTGAAGAGGCTGGGAGCAACGCTGAGCCATTCCACAAAGTTCTTCGGTAATGATTAGCTTAATGCAGAGGGCACATTTCTACACTCACGCGCAGACAGTCTTGTTGGAGGGATGGTGGGTTCAAACAGCAGCTCCTTCAGATCTAGGGAGGCAGTTTTTGGTCTTAAAACCAGAGCACCGAGTGCGAGTGCATTGCAAAAACTCTCTCCATCAAGGGCCAAAGCTTCCAGCTGCAACGCTGGCTTGTGCCTCCTCTCCACCCATGACCCTGCTCTCCTCCCCAAAAGCTACAGAGCTCCCAGCTGAGGAGCCATAGGGCTGTTCCTGGACCAGAAACACGCTCAAGAGCAGAACAGATGGATGGTTTGAGCATCACCGCCAGCCAAAGGTCGAATGATGTGTTCAAGTCCAGTGGACACAATGGCTCTTATTTTGCCAAGTTAATGGCTAATTTCATGCCAAACATTTGTTCAGTTGGAAAAATCTCTAGCTCATCATCCTCCCCATTTGTGAAGTTTCAAAACTGGTGTTGCATGGGGACATACATTTGTTGTATTTGCAAATACCCTGTAAGCGTTTCAACATGGGACTTACATAGCTGTAAGCAAAGGAAAACGTCTGAATTTAAAAGGGAGATAATACAATTAAACAACAGAGCCTCAGATCATAAACTCCAAGGCTCTAACACACTCTACACCCCATCTTCTGCCTGAACCATTAAAGACGAAGTCATCTGTTTTTCCTAGCATCACCCTTGCTCTCTGAGGGATGAAGGGCAGCACATGCAGCACATTTATGTGCTATTATTTCAGCAGATGCTCCATTGTCCCAGCAACAGCATCTCACCATCAGCCCAGGTCAAGAGCTCTGGAAACAGATCACCCACGGCAAGGCTAGCCCAGCACACTCAGACTGCCGGCCACGTTGGCACAGCTGGCACCAAAGGGCATTCACTACCTTGTTTTCTTAAATACACTTAGCACCTGATACCCGGAATGCTCCTACCAAGGCTGGAGACCGCAATGTAATGGCCACCTTCTTATATCTCAAGTTGACTGGTTGGCCCTAGCACCTTCCCACCACTATCTGTAATTCAGATTTTTCCTTTCTCAGTAGAGGTCATTAGCTTTGCCTGGTTCCTAAATCCAGGATCCTCCACCTTGGGTACATATGGGGTTCAGAAGGGAGGACTAGAGCAATCAGTGCACAGGATGCTGAACTCCTACGAGACAGATAGGAAGGCTGAGCACAGCCAGCTAGGAACCAAACCATAAGAAACCAAAGCCAGGTGCTGAAGGAGGGGAGGAGGATGCCTGCAAACATCAGCAGCCCTTGGCAGACTTCACCTCTTCTAGCTATCTCCATGTCATGATCCTACGGCTAATCCTACCCAAGTTTCCGAGGACCTCAAAAATCAACAACCAAACACCTCTGCAGCAGAGTTCCTTTTTGGCAGGTAGATGGAGAGTGTTTACTCCCAATGAAAGCAAGGACATGGGTCAACTTCAGTCTGAAAACGTTTCCTCAATGACCCATCAGCACAACGCTGGCCAGAAGAGAGACGCCAATGTCAGCTCTCTCGGACAGCGATTTGGATGGACCCTGGGCAACACGCACTCACCCCAAAGCACATCAGCATCGATTAGTTGAGGAGAAGAACCTGTTATCACAAAGCAAAACCAGTCCCATCTCCAAGACCCCTTCGGAGGGGCCAGAAACCCCTGCCACAAGTCCCCACAACAGATCGCGCCATAAGAAGAGATCAATGAGGAGTTACTTACTGTAGGAGTAGCTGCTAACTTCAGATATTGCTGGTGAATGGGAAACCTTGAGCTGGTTTTTGACTTTTAACCCCACCTCCATCTTCTTCATTTTGGCAGCCACTTTGTTTTTACCTTCCTTGGCATTTTTAAGCGATAGGCCCAGGTTCTTGGCCAGATTCTTCTTCTCCTCCTTGCTCGGCAGAGTCTCATGGGGTGGCAGGTACCTGCCGCCACCTCCGCTCGATTTTGACTTCCCCCCGGAGCTGTCGACGAACTTGAAGGGGGATTTGAGCTTGTCTTGCTTGGTGAGCGACAAGGCCTTGTCGAGCTTGCTGGCCAGCTGCTCCTGGTCCGATGGCACCTTTTTCTTCTTGAGCTTTAACTACGAGGGGAAAGGAAGGGACAGTGGTGAATACAGAGCAGATATTGTGGCAGACCCTATGGGTTTGACAAGCTCCAATTTCAGTCTCTTGTGCATGCCAATTAATAGTCTCAAAAGGAAGGACTTAACTCCCACGGCTGCCATAACCAGACAAGGTACCAGGGAGAAAGAGAAGGGAGATGCCAGTGAGCAGCTCAGCTTCACCCTGGTCAAGCATTAGAAGATTAACTTAGAAAAAAAATTAGTTTTCTTGCAAAAGAAATACATCCACAGAACAACATGTTCTTTGGGGATTTTTTTTTCCTCATCACCTTCTGGATTTTAGGATATGTTTGGGCCAGTTTTGCAAGTTTTTCTCTAAATCCCAAGGATTAAAAGTCTTCTTTACCCAAAAAAAACCCAACCAAATAAAGATTTCCACATAATCAACCAGCTCCAGGGTCTGGATGCCAAAAAAAGAAAAGACAAATAAGTCTCAGCAAGAACACCAGGACCTCTGTGTTATACACAGGGCTGTTACATCCTTCGGTATTTTCTTGATCCTCCAATAACGCAAATACACTTTACATGTGCTGCAACTAGATAAGAGCAGCTCTAACACATACTTTGCCTGTATGAATCTGGGATTTCATCATTAGCTTAAAGGTCTGGTAAATACCTCACTGGTAAACACCTCATTTACAGAAGAAAATGTTTTTACTTGTCTCTTTTGCCTAGCAAGGAGGTTGAGTCAAAGTTATCGCTTTGATAGAGCACAGAGCCCTCCTGTGATGAGTTTCTAGACACAGGAGGACCAAGAGCCAAGGCTCGAAGGCCTGGAGGAGTCACCCAGTGCAGTCCAGCACCAGCAAAGGAGAGAAATCTGCTTTCTGCCCACAGCTCTGCACCCCCTGTGAGGGCACTGACCTCATTTGAGAAGCTGGGAGTCACATCGTGCTCTTCCCAGCTCTGGTTTCTCCCTTTCATCTTGCCGCTGCTGCTCTCCACATCGTCGTCCTCCTCCGGGAGGGCCCCTTTGTGCCTCTTCTTCATGCCCTCACCGGTCTCGGAGTCTTCGGAGAGCAACAAGGACTTGCTCAGTCTGCAAGCCAAGCACAGCACGGGTCAGGCTAGGGGGGTCTTTCCTCCCTGGGAGACCCACCAAGCTCCAAAGGGAGGTTAATGCCTCCTAGGGAAGCAGGGATCCTCAACGGGAGCCAAATCCATTGCGGAGTGACGGCCCTTTGGGCAAGCCGAGGGTCTGACTTTGTTTTCCACTGAACAGGAAAGCCAACGAGCCCTGTTTCTGCACGCTCTCAGCTACCAGCATAGACGAGGTTAGCTGAAACCAGACACCTGCGAGGTGGCCCCTGAAAGGAAGTAGTTTTCTTGAGGAAAAAAAAAGCCACCGAAAAGTGCCCAATTTGGTACAGAGCAGCAGGGGGAAGAACAGACAGCTGAGCTGATCCTGCAGGTCTTTCTCCACCTCTGTTTGCATGGACTGTCTAGGAGCAGAGGGAGATTCCCAGGTCCCAGGGAGGTGCCAGAGCCCTCGGACTCTTGCTCTGGTCACTCAGGTCTGAGCAGGAGGTGGGAACCCAGCAGAGCGGAGAGGAACCAGCGCACAGGGTGGCTCGGAGGGGACAAGGACACTGCGGGGACTGGCTCGCACAAGGTTGATTGTACAAGCCTGGTCCCTCTCTGCGAGATGTTTGCAGCCTGCATCTTTCATGTCTATCCAGGATTTAGAGGGAAAGGAGGGGTAAATAAAATAAATAAACAAATAAATAAAGTAGGTGAGACTAGAAGCACATTCTTTGCTGCTCCCCAGCAGCATCCAGCAACTAGCTGATGGTTCAACACCTTGAGACCTCTACCAAGCCGCTGTGAAATGCTTCCATATGCCATTTCCTTCATGCTAAGCCTGTCCCGGACACAGGGCAGCTTCCAAGTGTTTCCCCTCCCGTCCATCCTCTCCGCTGACTTCCACGGACAGCTGAACTGACACCTTCACCCTGCACCTCCATGTCCCACGCCAGCACCCCCACGACACGGGGACGTGCACGGAGCACACGCACAATTCCAGCCGCCTCTCCTACCTTTCCTGGCACCCAAACCGGAGAAGCAAAACACAGAGCCACCAAGAGGAAAGAGTTTCAGAAGCACGTGGTCAGTGGGAGCTGGGGACCTGAACCTAATTTGTGGTCTTGAAAGGACATTTGTAAAAATACGTAACACAGAGTGGCAGCTTTGAGGTGCCTTCACTTTGGAGAACCTTGGCCATCTATAGATGGTTCTATGGACAGTTGTGCTGTGGTCCAGGTACCCAAACAAAAACAGCTGGACTTGCAAAAAAAAAGAAAAAAGCAGAAGACAGAATAATCCAGACACTTGATAAGGACAGTTCAGGCCAAGCCAACTCCCACTGATTACGGGAACAGGAGAAGACAGCAGAAACATAGCAGAAAGGTCCTAAAAAGCAGTTAACCTGAAACAGCCCTGTCCTTCCAATTTGTGCCATCGGCTTCCTTGCGCTTAGCTGCGCAGCGCCCGCGCGCGCTCCCTGCTCTCCCGACCGCGCACCAAGAGACGCTGCCCGACACGGGAACTCGCCCGCAGCTCCACGGCCGCTCCGAAAAAAGTCACCACTGCTCAACTCCACCTGCCCTGCCTGCAGCCAGCACCATGGCCACGCGCCCTGCCAACGGGCAGGGGGGATGCTGGCACCGTCCCCGCTGCGAGGACGTGTTAAATACACACGGTTTCGGGACACCGTGACGGCCTGCCGCATCCGAGGTGCTCTCCCCAAGCAGGACCCTGAGCAGCGGACCCTGCCATTTTCCCGGCTTCCCCAAATTCCAGCCTTACTTTCCACTCTTGCTGTCACTCTTCCCTCTCTCCTTAATGGGCGACAGAGCGCTTGATCCAAGTTTCCTCTTCCTGGGCCTTCCAGGGCCTCTTCTCGCCAAGCTTCTACTTTTCTCGTCATGCTTTTCCCTTTAAAAAAACCACACGCTTCACTGTTAACCAAGGCAACGAAACAAAACAAAAGAAAAAAAGCAAAGGAAAAACAAAATAAAATAAAATTTTGCAACCAAAAAGCAAAACAAAACGGGAAAAAAAAAGGGAAATAAATCCAAAAGGAAGAAAAAAGGGAAAAATTAAAAGAAAGCAAGCAAGAATGGAAGCCAACCCAGAACCTTCGCCTGTCACCAAACTGCTAAACTGAGCTGCTGAAGCCAAGGTTGTCTCTAATACAGTCTCCCAGCTGCATTCACCAGTCATGAGGCTGTCGTGCCACATAGCCTAGGAGTGTGTTGTGCAAAGCTCTGGCGGGCTGTACTGGGAGGAGAGGAGGGGACTCAGGTTTCTCTCCGGGACCAAGGAGGCAGTGGAAGTGCCTAGCTGGAAAGAGAAAGGCCGAGAGAACAGCCCGCGACTTACTCGGAGTCCCTGCGCCGCTGCAGCTTCACCAGCTCCCGCTGCTTCTCCTTGTAGCGCCGCTGC
>VWPW01027810.1:0-56771 GCA_013389825.1 Crypturellus undulatus
ATTATGACGAATGCGGTATCTGCCGCTTGCCGCCCTCCCTTCCTCGCGCCCGTTTGTTGGCGGGCCCGACCGGTGAAGGAAGGAGCCGGCACGATGACGCCGTGTCGTTAGCCGCGGCCCATGTCAGGGCCCTGCGGCGCTTCCTTGGATGGGGGCAGGAGCCAGTTAGGCACCTCCGACCGCTCTCCTGACAGCGCGGCCCGTGGAGGCGAGCGGCGGCAGCCCGTCAGGGCGGCCGGGGAGCACCCCGGGGCCACGGCGCTGGCCGCGGGGCGAGCGGCGGGAGGGAGCGCTGCCAGGCGGCCCTGTCCGCGGGGCCAGGCGGTGCCGACCTCGTCAGCCGCCCGAGGTCACCAGCGGAGGCATTTCCCCACAAGGCTGCCCGTTCGCTTGCTCCTTCTAAGCTTGTTGGCAACGGGAAATGCGATCGAGAGGATTGGCGAGGTGGTAGGGTAAGTATCATGCAATTTCAGGTAATTTTAGGAAAGGGTCTGTTTTAAAAGATTTATGCAGTTGTGCATGTTTGTAGAGTTATATATTTGTGACTCTCTGAGCTATCATTAGGGTAGTCAAAGAGCAAAGCAGAACATATGTGGGAACTTTCCCTATCATCGTCGTAGTTGCCTCTGTCTGGGCATCTTGTAGAGACCCTCAAGCCATGAGGGAGCTGCAGGTCCACCCTGGAAAGAGGTGAGCCGGTGGCATGGCTCAACTCTTTCCCATTCATTTTTACTGCAGTTTTAACAGATGGAAGTAAATCCTTTATCAGAAACATTGCCTAGCCTGTTTCTAGGCATCTGCGCCGGAGGAGTTACTTCCAAAAATATTTAATTATGATCTTGCTGAGCAAGGGAAACTTTAAGTGACCATTACAGGGTTGAATTATGTAATGTGAGCAAATGGATGCAAAATTATCAAAATCAAAATGGTCGTGTAGCTTGACATCCTGCATAACCCAGGTCACAGTTTCTCAAGTGAGATCAATAATTTGTGGATGGAAAAAAAATAGGCTCCTGTTTTAGGGTCTGATTATGTTACCATGAATAGCTACTGAATCCCCAAACAGAGTTTAAAAGACTGCAAGAAAGGGGAAATTATCACTTTCCCTTGAACTTTTTTTTTCAGTATTGAGATGACTCAATAGTAAAAATACTTCCTGACTTTTAGTTTTGTCCCGGTCTCCGGACAAGATCTGGTCTCAGTTCTCATTTATTTTTGAAGTTACGCAAACTGAATGTTCTGCAGAGGGAAAAGAGTTTTGTAGCCCACACTATGTGGTATTTCTGAAGTGTAACATGTCACTTGGAGACTGCTTCGTGCAGTTGATATTTGCTTTCACTGAAGAGCAATGTGGAATAGGGGTTAAAATAGGAATCAAAGCTCCAGATGTTGTCTTATAATGTGTGAATACTGGTTTTAAGCATTGTTTTGTGCTGATGGCTTTGGATTCCCTGATACCCAGAACCTGCAGAGGTTAAAATCATTCAAGATTTAGAATATTTTGAAAAAATTAGTTCACAGAAGATAAATAAAATCCAGTTGCCTACATTCTAGTGAATATTATCCATTTCATTAGCCTTGTTTAAAATTTGAACTTTCCTAGACTAGTCTTCAAGTCATGAAATACTGGCATCCTGTAGGGGAATTTAAAGCATTTGACTTTCATAAATGCTTTACATGGAGGCCTTGTCTTTGACAGGCCAGCATCTTGAACTTTTTAAGTGTCTAAATTGTGATTTCTAAGCTTCAAATTATTATGTCCCTTTTCAGAACATTGTCACTTTTCAGTGCACTTTAAAAAGCGTGGACACTGATACCGGGCAAAATATTGCCTGAATACTCTAATCGTTGTCAGATGTGCACTGAATAAACATGGCCATTTTCTTGCAACCAGAGATCATGCTAGTCATTTTTAGCTGCAGTGTTAAATCAGGAGCTTATGTCTTCACTTGGTTATTTCATGTGGCTTCTTATTTCTGAGTCGCCACTTTTCTCTAGGATATAATCTCCTGCACTGTAATTTTTTCTTCTTTTTTTTAAAGAAACATGATATTACCATAGATGCCGGATTGTGCCCAGTTTACCAAGCAATGCTTATTTGTATAGATTGCTTACCACTTCATTATCCAGTAACATGTAATGTCTGAAAATTGGATTTGCAGCGACCTTGTATTTTCTTCTCAATCACTGACACAGATATTGAGTTGTTTGGGGGGTGTGAACCAATGCCAGCGTGACTCCACTAGGAACTCGCGTTTTTCTATCAGTGATTCCCTAGTGATGGCTTCTTTTTCTGGATTTATCAATTACCAGTTTCAAATCCACTTAGGATGTGCCACAGTTAATTTGTATGGTGCTAATTTTCTAATGCAAATGTCATGTGGTTAAATGCTTAGCAGACTGTGTAACACTATCTCTGTTAGAAAAGCTTGTAATAAAGCCAGAGAACCTGTTTTCTCTGGAAAAAGTATCGCTCATAACTAGTGAAATGTGGTTGGAGTAGTCATTGACTTCCTTCTGAGCAACAGACTCAAATCTTTTATTTTGGATTATTGGAACTTAAGGTTTTACTTTTTTAAAAGTCCAGCTTTGCCTTGAAGGGTGCTGCCTGTTGGTGTTGCTTTTGAGCACGCTGAGATTCCTTGCAGTGAGGAAAGCTTGTTTTGGCAAATTTAATTTAAAGATGTGAAAATGTGGTTAGGCTCCCCAAGTGTCCCCAAGGCTAGGGCAGTGCTCTTGTTCTGAGCTGTGTTGCTTCGAGCTCCCTGTCTGAAGAACCCTTAGGGATACAGAACTTCCCTGGGTGAAACTGTTAATCCTTTTAGGAAACCTGCCTGTGGTAGTGTGTGACCCCAATTCTCACCTGCTTTTTGCTCATTACAGTCTTTTCTTAGTGCTCATTATGGTGTATTTCTTTTCTTCATGGCATGAAATGATCTTGAATTTTCTGATTTAAGTAGAATAAGCATATGGTTTCCGTACTAAAAATTCTGTAACTACAAGTAGTTAACAGCACTTGATATTACAGAGATGATGACATTCTAGCTACTTCTTTTGAATAAACATTTTTATCTTCTCTGAAAATGCCAGCTAAAAGGTAAGCCGCGTGCCAAAGGGAAAATTCCAGAGAGTCCTGTGAGAACTGATATTAAGTTGCTCTGTTAATACCTATTGGTATGCCTCATATTGGAGGTCTTGTAGAGTCTAGTAGTTCCCTGATCTTCCCCTTCCCAAGGATGCGACTGGAATGAGCATTAACCCGCTAACCCTCCTCCACTCCTTGCCTTTCCCCTGCCCCAAATTTCCACAGCAGTGTCCTATAATTGTCAAAGCAGAGACATAGCTAGGAGGCATTGGGTTTCACTTCGAGAGAGAGAATGCCCTGGAGGCCTGAGGCATATTAAAGCAATAGTGGATGCCTTCATTTTTTGTTTGTCTGAAAAAATTATTTTTCAGAAAATTGCCTTTATGTCATAAGGCCATTTTGCACATATGAATGGTAAAAATGTTAATTGGTATAAATTGAAAAGAAAAAAGCAGTAGCTCTAGCATGTCCTTGGGTTTTAATATTTTTTTCTCAAGTCTAATTTGAATTGAAGTTGGGAATTTGTGTGCTACATTTTGGCCCTAAGCAAAATATAATGGTTGAGTTGCAAGCCCTTGAACAAAGAGTTCAGAGGAGTAATGCAGTCTTCAGCCTAGTGTAAAAAATGCTATTATTTCAATAAGTCACATACTTAACAGAGAGAACCACAAGGGAGTTGAAGGAAGGGTTGAAGAACATAAATTGGTGGAAATCAACCCAGAGCCTTTCTGACTTTGCTTCATTTGCTGGCAACTTTCCGTGAGCTCATCTGATACTCTAAGCCCAGCACAGGCATCTCCGTGGACATGTGATGGTTCATGATACTTAGTACCTCAGGAGAATTTTGAATAAAAGCAGTTGAGGATATAATTAATCAGTTTATGTTAGTAAAGTGCTCTGTAAATACTAGCTATTATAAAATAAACTGTCAGTATATTCTGGAAAAATGATACAAGCATCCTCATTAGTGTAAATCATTTTGTTTGCTGACGGAGTTCTGCTTATTATTAAGGAGAATTTATTACTGATGAAGGCTTCAAAAGTGACCTGGAGCCTTGAGTCCTTAATTTATCACTGGAGCAGGACACTGATGACAGGAAAAAAATAAATGTTGTGGTGCTTATAGCACACTCTAACCTTGACCTAGAGGGGACATCCTTGGGTACGACCGGGTAATTCTTGCTCCGTGCCCTGTAATTCGTGACCTTTCTGTTACGATTAGCAGTAGGGGTATCCATTACTCTCTGCTGAAAAGTTGGATTTTATTAGCGTTAATGATGATTTATATTATGCTACAGCCCAGAGGAGTGGCTCCCTGGTGTTACAAAAGCACAACAAAAAAGCCCTCTCTGCCCCAGGGAACATGCATTTGAACTCCTGATGTCCTCTCCGAGATGACTGCTAGGCTCACCAGGGAGGTTTGCTGAAGCTGGCGGGGCTTGTTGCTTGCATTGTTTGTTCATAACATTTGGATACTTTTTAAATTAAATTTCCTCCTCCCCCCTTTATTTTATGGCAGATCTCACTCATATGGTACTTTAAGTTACTATTGCACAAGCCAATAAATAATTTAACTACAAGAATTTAGTTGTTCTCCAAGTGCAACCACAAGACACAGCTTTCTTGGGTGTCTGTTACTCTGAAGGGTTTGAAAATCTTGGTGGTTTGCTCTTTTCATCATCAAATTCACCAGCTGCCGCGGCAGCCACCTTCCTCAGGTGCCTTTTCTTTGCTTTGGTAATTATGAACGAAGGTCAGTCAGCACCGATGAAGGCCCCTTCTGACAGCATCCGAAGGCAGGGAGTAAAGCTACGGGTGACGTGCTTGTCAGCATCAAAAAAGAAGCAAACCCACATGTGCATGAAGATCCGGAGCATATGCTCCTTCCTCAGGACTAGAGGAAGGTCAAAACCAAACTGGAAACAAGTGGGAAGGAAGGAGGGGCTCAAGTACGTTCACTTTGTCAGCAACAGTAAGTCTAAGTTCAAGGAAGGGGTGATTTCCTTCTGGTTGTTAAACATGTTCTCTGCTCTGTTGCATGCTAGGAGAGCGCCCTGGGTAAAACAGGTAGAGGTCTTGGCTTGAATGCCGATTTATCCAAGCACCTTCCTAACGCAGAAGCTAGTTCTACTGGAATATCAAGGAAGAAAAGCTCACAGTTATATGGAAAGCTTGAAAGGAAAAATTGCTGAAGAAAAATAACTGTCTTCTGCTTCTAAGTTTTGTTTGTAAAGTGAAAAGTAAGTACCAATGTATTCTTGCTGTATAAATATAATTATACCAGTTCTCAGAAAACCCACAGTATTTATGATCAGAAAAGGGAGCAGGTTAGGGTTTCGTGTGAAAGTGTCCTGTTTGCCATTATGTACTATGTATACTTTTTAGTACAAAACACTTAAGATCTGGCCTGACTCAGCAGTAAGTCCACACGCAAAAAAATCAAGTCTTCATTATATGATATGTGCAAAATTATCCCTCTTGTCTCTGAATGGGCTTGCTCAGTAAGTGTGGGCAATACCAGCTCTTTCCTGAAGAAACCCGATTAATTGCAACACATATGGGAAGTCAATTACAGTTATTACTGCTTTCCAGATATAAGTTGTATTCCCCCCATTTGAAAACCTGCTTATTTGGGCTACTTTTCTCCAAGCAATTCTTGAGGGATCTTAAGCAATTCTTAAACACAGTTAGTTACTGAAGTTATCAGCATTGCAGTGTGATCTTCCTGTACTGAAGTCAATGTAGTTGCTATACACCATTACTGAGAGACTTTAAAATACTCTGTGTTTCCAGATACCATTTAGTAAGCAGAGGCCCCAGTAACAAAAATATGATGCTTTCTGACTCTGGAATGGATGGCATTAAAAATACAGAGTTAGAATAAGGAACCATACAGTTAGATTCTGGAAGCACAAATGATATAAAATGGTGCTTTTGTGTAATGCTTTACAATCTTAGTGTTCCTAGGCTGTATTTACCAAACCATTTCCTATCTATTGGATAGGGTCATACACTAAAATATTCCACAAATTATCAAAGTAACATATGAAAAAGATTATTTTATGAAGATCAGTACAAGAAATATCTGAATATGTGTATGTATTTGATATATGGGTTATGCATGGATATATATGGATCTATGTGCTTGAACTAGTATGTTGAGCATTCATTTTTTTAAGTTATAAGTGTGGTGAAGTTAACTGATAAAAGACTGCAGATGTGATTCATACAAGGCTTCAAAGGAATTGAAATAAGAAGAAAAGAAAATCTTGCTGTAGATGTTGGTAGGTTAATGATAGCAATCTTCACAAGTCATCTTTGAAGTACACATTTGGAATTTAAGGAAAGTGAGCAGGTAAGGCTTTATTTATAGAAATGTATTCAGACTTATGTTTTATCTAAAAGTATAAAGTGTTACTGAATTTGATGGTCATCGATTTGTGTTGATCCCTGTATTTCTGAAGAGTCCTCTTAGTCACTCACCTGCTGTAGTGTACTGAGAAGCATAGTCAAACACCTGCCTGATAATACACAGGTATTTTTTTGTCACTTTTTTTTTTCCATGTCAGTTATTCATTACGGTAACGGTACTCTGTGATGTGTAGTTTCTGGATTTATGACCCATTCTCGATAAGCATGAATCCAGCCTGCATGTGCATCTTTGATAAGGTTCTAATTGGATAGCAGTGACCTTTCTGAATGTAATTCTACGAGGAAGATTAAAAAGCATTCCAGAAAGTGACAGGTTTGGGACAATAACATATGAATTCGGCTGTGCTGGCAGGCATGAGATGTAAGCCATGATAAATTAGAGGCAGGCCAAGCAGGCTTGCTGGATGATTGTTCATTTCTGCTTCATCCTTGGGTAAAACCCCATGAGTAGTGCCAGTGGTACCATATTTTCTCTCTACAGCAAATTTTGTGTTTACTAATTATGTGTGCTGGAAAATCAGGAGCTAACTGAGAGCTAACCGAGCAGTGCACAAGTCTGAATAGTACTGAACAAATACAAGTCCTGTATTTGTTACCCGTATTGAACTGTTTGGTAATAGCCTGGAAGATCTTTCAGCTGTCATTTAAGCCATTTTTAAAACATAGTCAGCTTTATCTAGTGTCAGATTAACTAGCTGAGGTGAAACTAAAATCAGGCAGCAGGACTGTCTGTGCATTCTTGTTTGTGTTTTCCCCTTTGAAAATGAGAAAACTATGAAGCTTTACTGTAGAACTTACACTGTATATATGGTTAGAAACAAATGGAGAACTGAGTACAAGTAGACAGTAGAGAAGAGAGGAAACCTTGAAAAGCGGATGCAAAGTTTTACCAAAGTTCAGTTCAGAAATGTAGTAGTTTGGCAACTTGGCAGTTTCCCAGAAGAGGAACTAAGTGCATATTGTATTGGCAGATAACATATATTTCTGAGTGAAATTTGGGACTTATTTTAAATGCCCTTATATTTTTAGATTGTTATTCCCACTTTTTTTTTTTTTTTTTTTTTTTTTCGGAGAACACTGTACAATACAAACCAGTGAAAGAAAGCCACAGAAATCTGTAAATCTTATGATGATTTCTTAGTTTTGAAAAGTTCAAAGCCTGTTTTTACTATTGTTATTTCCCCCAGTTTTTCCATGGTGATAAAAATATTAAGAGTTTGGATTGGCTCTCTACCATGTGAGAAGTCATAGCTACCTTATGAATTATGAGATGATGAAACTGAAGGGGAAGATCTTTCTCACTGCAGTGAATTTAACTAGGAATAGCCTGGTATTGAAGCCTTGTAGCCATCTCTACTCAGCTGCCATAGAGGGCAATTCAAAGGAACATTTGTTTCAACTTTTGAAGTAAAATGTATGTGAAGGGAGAAAGAAGTTATGAATGTAAATAGGGTTCAGAGTAACTATGTGAGTAGGAGAGAGGTTAAAGTTGTAAACAGAGATTTGTAGCTTTATTTGAGTATAGAAATTTAACAGTACAGGAGGTGGAAGTTGATTTTGTAGTTCATGTAATCTTTTGACAAACATTCTGTATTTAAATCAGATCCCCTGGCACTGGTGGTATTTGTGTGAAGGGGATGTAATTATTTATTAATGCCTTAGCTTACTGGGGCATGATGATAAAAATGAGCATGAGATAAAAATGATACTTCTCTGATAGTTTGTTTTGTCTTAGTATGTTTTGAAACATTCAGAAAACGGGTCATGATAAGGAACTCTCAGAGATTATGGGGAATAGAATGTCATTTAAATATTAATAGTCCGCGTAAAGAAGGGGCTTAAAGACAAATAGAAAATGAAATGTTCTCGCTACAAATTAGAAAGCTTGAATTTGGCAGAAAAAAAATGGGAATGAAAGGAGAGTTTATGGCTAATCCTAGTAGGGGTGTTTAGCAGAGGAGTTAACAGGCAGTCAGAGGTGCTGGCTTGCAGGCAGGAGTGCCCTTGAGGCAGGCGCAGGCTGCATGCGAAGCACCTGGGCTCCAGGTGCCACCTGAAGCAGCAGCAAACCCAACGGCCTTGATTCAGGCCTTGTTGCAGGTAAATGAGAGCTGCTGAACACGCCTTCCGATCAATTGTGGTTGTATGAAGTTAAATACAGATGCTTAGGTTGGAACATAGCAATTTGATTTTCAGAAATTATCTTCTGAAATAACCAGGCAATTCTGCACACCTGATAATCCGTTTGCTTTTGCACTGTGGTATGTACCAAAAATTCATTTTTAGTTTGCAGCATGTTATGTACACGTGCGTCTAATTAAGTGGCCCGGACTGTCACCGTTTTTTGAGAAGCCACAGGTTGAGCTGACTGGGTGCAATGCTCAAGGCAGGTCTTTCTGTGTTTGCCTATGAATTGCCACCAGCTCTGCTGAGTATCTGCTGCCTGGTTAATTTCCACCCTGTGAGGACAGGCGCCTGATCCTGCCACTTGAATCTTTGTTTTTGGTCTGTGGTGGGAGGACTGCGCAGTCTGTGGATGGCTCCGGGATCCACAGTTCCTACAGCAGTGCCTTACTCATGGTGTCAATGAGAGCTGATGAAAGCACCGTTAGGTACAAGTAAGGATGGCAGAACCTAGGCTGTCCTCTGTGACAAACCTGATGGATCTGAGTCTCGTCTGAGTCTGCTTCGTCTCACTGGCATGCATTTTACAATCATTATCGTTGGAGCTCCTGTTGATATTTCTTTTCTTTCTCTTCCCGCTGCTGCAAGCAGGAGTTGCATTTAACCATGACCACTGGGTTGATTTCTTCTCGTTTTTGTTAGAGAGATTCCTTGTACAACGTCTTCTGCATGGCAGCAGCAGCAGGGAGAAGGGCTTCCCTGTGCGCAGGCCACGGCGCATCTCCTGGCGCTCGGCGAAGGAAGAGCTCCTTGCAGCTGAGCCCGTGCACAGCGGCCGCAGTCTTGTCCTTGTCCCCTCCATCACACCTACCCGGGGAACTGGTCGCGCTCCCCTAAGCGCGGAGACCTTCCTTCAGGCCCAGCCTTCTTCCACATGAGTCTTCCTCTTCTGCCTAGGGCTGTGCTCGAAAAACCGACTTTGCTTCCAAGCTTGGATATACCTAAGGCCTAATATGGCTACTTGCTGCAGCTTTAGTGAGCTTGGGTGGGGGTGATATTTTCTGCAAGTAGTCGGGGCATAATATTAGTGCTATAGTCCGAAAACTAAATGCTATTGAATCAGGCTCTGTAATATTAAGGTATTCTCTAATACAGCTAGCATGTAGTGTTGTACAGTGGATATGTCGAAAGATCTTGGCCATAATTTGGATACTCCCCAAGTAATTTCAGTTCCTAAACTATACTTTTCCAATGCAATTTAGGCATTCCTAATACCAATTAAACTTAAATTCTTAAAGCTTAGAGCCTCAATATTCAGTTCAATGGATGGAGATAAGCATCTATATAGCTTTGAAAATATAGCCCCCGTGTGATTAAGTCACCTTTCAAAGTGGAATTTTAGATCCAAGGGCATTTTTGTGATGTTGCCAAGGCTCAACAGGTCAATGATTATGTAGAACTGTAGAAGAGTAAATAGGATTTTACGTTATCCATTTCCTTGAACTTGATGCTAATATAAATTTTGTGTCATCAGTAGAGTTTCTCCCTGCTTTGTATTTAATTGCAACCATAATCCTGTTTGCTTCTCTCCTCCCACTCCTCCTTTTAGAGCCATATTCGTATCTTACTGAGAGCCAAGCCTAATTTAGGATCATAAAATGTTTTTAAAAGTATAAAGTAGGAATGCTTTCTTTCATGTAGGGAAGAGTCTTAAATGTGATTTCTGTTAATAATAAAACATTCACGTTGGTGCTTTAAGTATTCCTATAAAACCTTTTCATAAAGTAAAATTTCCACACTGCAGTAAGTAATTTTAGAAAGTATTTTAGCATAGTAAAGTGGATTTATTTTGTAGAATTCATTATTCCTTCAGCGCAGTTCCTGGGCTTTTCTCCACTGTGGCTGAGCGGGTGCTTCTAGTAGGCTTATTGCAGCGCCTTTCCCTTCTAGTCCTTTGTCTCCTACAGCTGTTACGTGACAAAAGGGGAAATAAAGAGACAGGACAGGATACATTCCTGTGGTCTGTCTTACACATTCAGCTGTGTTAGAAAAAAATGTGGTCAGTCCTGTAGCAAGGGCAGTAGCATTTGCAACTGAATATGTCTAATGAATTCAGGAGGGTGCCTCCTCTCCCTCCTGTTGTCCAAGGGAGTGGGAGAGCTGCCGTCCCCCCACGAAAAGGAACAGTTTTAACTCTGCGAACAGAGGCCCAGTGCCTGGGCAGGAGGCAGTGCAAGCTGCAGGTCCTTGCATGACTAATTTCCTGTCAGCAGCTGATTTTATTGCCTTTTAAATAAGAATTTATAATAATAGCAGTAAAGTTGCCAGACGGTTGGATTGCTAAATTTTAACACCTCTAGGTTAAAAATATTTAATTTTTTTATTCCCCTGTCTTCCCAAAGCACAAACTTTTTCAACCATTCCTCATCATTTTTTTTTTAAGGCTTGCTCATGCCAACTCAATAGCTCTCATACAGTCAGTCATCTTTTGGGAGATTTCCTTCTTTGACAGATAAATTGATCAGGCAGACTGTTTGTATATGCGAGGAACAACACCATGATAACTCAAGAGCACAAGCATATTATTCCCTTTGAATTCAGTAGCAATAATGGGAATTTTCAGTACTATGACCTCCTTCCCAGTGGAACCACCACACACAAATCTACTCCTTTTCCCACAGGGAAGTTTTACAGCATTTAACTAACAGGAGCCTGCAGTTTGTGAGTCAAAGGCAAAAGCATCCTTCAGTTTAGGAAGATGCAAGGGGTTATTTTATGGCTCCCTTTCAGACCAACATTATTCCCTCTCTTTTCTTTTCTGTTTTACAACCAAATTCTAATTTATCTAAAGATTTATTTTTATACAGGATTATACTTTGAGCATGTTTTGGCAATTTATTTAATCTTCAATCTTTTTGTCATCTTCACTTATAATAAAATGTGTATGGCCTTATTTTCTAGAGTTCCACTGATAGTTATGATACAGGCAGCTCCATGCGTAGCCGTCAGGAAGCATCACTGAAACGCAGCAGCAGCAAAGGCTGATGTGTCCTGGTACTCTTGCTGGAGAGCAAAGGCGACACCTCTGTCTTAGCTTCCACAGTCTTCTGTTCACTTGCTTTTTTTTTTTTAAGTTACTTTTACGATAAAAAGATTCAATTTAATCAGAATGAAACATTTTAAGAATGACCCAATCTATTTTTGTGTTATTATTGATAGCAATTATTATCTATTAGTATTGTTAATAATGATAGGTGTAGTATTTGAATGGAGTATTTCTGTAAGTTGAGATATAGAGAGTCACTTTGGATTCTCTTAGTGTATCTGATTTATTTTTTCTTCCTTAAAGGCTTTTGAGTTTTTCCTTCTGTTTTTTTGTAAATGATTAAATTCATCTCTTCCATCTGTTTTGGTACTGAAATTCTCTATATTAATATCCTTTAATTTCTTCTCTGAAAATTTTTTTTTTTTAAACATCAACTGTTAATATTTTTCTGATGGAATTTGCTCATGAAACTAGCCTATATCTGTGAGCTATTATGTCAAGAATATAAGATCGTCACAGATCGTGCAAATGAAATGCTCGTGCTTGCTGAGCTTCTCTGAAGTCTATCTATACACTCAGAATATACAGAGATGCTTTGGCAACCTGCACCCTATTGGACAATGAATTTATGAGGAGTCCAATACTGGTCACAGGGGGTGTATATTCCCCGAGGTCCCTCTTGCTTTTATACATCTTTTCAGTAGATATAGATCCTTTGCCACCATTACTCAACTTCTAGTATTCCTCCCATCCAATTCACAGCTTGTGCTTCCTCACCTCCCAATATATGTTTGCTGCCTAAGAAGCAAACTGCTGAAGGATTGCTTTAAGAAGGATAGATTATTGGCTTGGTTACATTCAGACTTGTCACAGACGTGAGCTGTAGAAAATATTTTGGTGACAGAATCTTTCATTTCTAGTTTACCTCTTCCCTCTTGTGTTTCGACTGTCAATTAGTGTTCTCTTTTCTTGTTTTTACTTTACATGCTGCATATATTCTTTTTAGGTTAATCACATTCAACTGTGGTTATAGATAATTTGTGAAATAATAGGGGATCATATTAAAAGCAGGAATGCAAGAGAAAATGCTTTCTCAAGAAAATGTCAAAATTGGATAATTTATTTTCTCCCTCTCAACTCTCCTTTTTTCCCCTCTCTCTTCACTGGATATATAATTACATCATTGTTTCAGTAATGTGAAACAAAAAAATTAGATGCAAGGGAAAAATCTAAATACAGGGACTGTAAATGCTTTTTCAAAATGAAGAATTTAACTAAACCACTCTAAAGTCCCCTGCTGGGCTCAGGCAAGCTGTAATTAATTCAAGAAGGCAGATAAAAATTTTAACCAGCCCGAGTGGAGATGACGGATGTGACAGCTCTCAGTTAAAATGTCTCTTAGTGGCAAATGCATGCGTATTAGTCAAGTGATGTGACATAACTGTCCTGGGTGAGAGAAGATGATCCAGTGACCATTTGCATTGAGAACAAAAGAAAATTTTAAAGGCTAAAATATGGAAAACGAAGCAAAAATAAGTAAATGCTCATTTATTTTATATTCATGCATATATATATGTATAATATGTATGTATGGATAATGTATACATACACATATATGTGAGTGTGTGTGAAAGGCACCATAATGGATCTTGTGAATGATGGGAAGTCTTTATGATTAAGAACTTAAAATTTTCTTTCCACGTGTAAGAAATCAAAAACATTTACAGGCTTCTTTGGATAGGATCCAGGAAAGCTACCTTGTCTTTTTTTTCTGCTCATAATTTACAAAAAGCTAAAATACTGTGTGTGTAACTTACAAGTGTTTTTCTTTGTAGTGGTGGGTTTGGCTTCTTTTAGTGAGTTTTTGGAACAAATACACAAATCTAATGCAACAGAGCTTATTCCAAGGTCAGTCAAGGTTGTAGTCCATCAGGAGACACTAAATCAGAGATAAATAATAACAAAAACAGGAACGAGCTTTCAAGAAAATGAATCATCTTCAAAGAAAATATTTTAAAAAATCTTGGTCAGTTTTCCTCATGCAATTTTATATATATGTATGTCTCTGTGGGTGTACATTGATATATATGTGTGTGCGTACTCTGTGTACATATACATCTATACATATGCACATAAGTTCCTATATTTTCATGTGTGTTTTGTATATATATCCTTTAGGAGCATATGCTACCAAGTCACAGTAGCTCCCAGTTAGAGATGCTAAGGTAATTGAGTTTTCAGCAGTAGTATTCTTATTTCTTTTCACTATAATCAAATTGTATTATCATAATTTTGTTATTAGGATGCACCTCGTACTGTGTACTCAATAACATTCAAGGCCACATCTGGAACTTACTATTCTTAAATGCTGTGGCAGAGTGGGGGTAGGGGTGCTGGGATGTCTTTCTCATATTGCTTGGTTGCAAAATAAGACTTTCTTCCAACCACTGTTACAGGAGGAATTCTACTGAAAGATTAATGACTTGATTCTCAAATGAATCAGGCGTTTGGGGTAGCTATTTCTGGTATCTTTCTACATAAGAATGTGCATAAATTAATTCTTAATGTCACAGTTTTAATACCAAGTGTAAAAATATGTATTTTGTTCCATTTATTTGATATTTCTAACCATATTCTTGTGCAGCGTGCTACATTACTGCTTCTTTTAAGTAAAATACAATATTCATTAAAAGAGTTTCAAGTATTGAACAAAGTACTCTAGGAGAGGGTCACCGGAGTAGGGAGTGGGAAACGCTGACCTCTTCACAAATACCCTGCGAGTCAGCAGGCCCGTGGAAGCTACTCATTAACACTGCAACAGGACTAGCTAATAGTGCAACAGCCTCATCATCAGCACTGTGCCTGTACACGTTTGCTCTGCAGGATTCTTTTTTAAATATATTTCCTCTTTGGGGGTTCTTTGAAAATAACATTTAGAAGCTTGAGCTGTTAGGAATGGTTTTCTACAAAGACTCAGCCAAAAGAGGAACATTTGCTTAATTTGTGTTACTTCAAAACAACCAAACTGACATGATATAGGGTGATGTTTCTTCTTTATTCTGATATTCCTTGCAGACCTGCACTTTGGAAAGATCAAAGCATAAATCAGCTCCCTTTCTAAAGTCCCAAATTGTCGAGTTTTTCGCAGTCTCCACAAAGATCTGCCTTGTCCCAGTTTGGCTGGATAGTAGTTTGCAGCTGGATACGATTTCATTTTCCTGCTCTGCCAGCTCTCCCTCTGACCTTGAACAATGTGTGCAGCCTTTTTCTGCTTCGATACCTCATCTCGAGGGTGAAGACATTAACTGTGCCCAGCATCGCTCGAACACTAAATATTAACTGCTTTTTTTGAGCCACAAGCTGCAAGCAGTTAATGTACACCTTAATGGTGTTCAACCTATTTGGAGAAAGACACCGTGATCAAAGGATGCACGGACTGAATCACACCAGAACAAGTGCTCTATGTGTAAAATTTCTCTGCTTAAGAGTTTGATTGCTCTGTTAAGTAAAGTAACAGCTCAGCTTCTACCCACCCTGTGATACGGAGGCCCTCTTACTTGTGGGGCTTATCCGGTCACCTGTCAGGGCACTGTCTGTCTCCTTGCAAAGGAGACCAAGTTATGACCAGTTAAGGAGTATTCTCTGTACAAGGTTATTTCAGGCAATGAATGCTGTATGCGTACTGCATATATATAAGATCCATATGTCAGTGAGGTGATTTTTTCCTGATTAAAAATGTAATTTTAATACCCCTAAGGCATATATATGCCTGTTGTCCTTTGGAAGAGAAGACAAGGCTGCTTTGTCTGTCACATTTATCACTTATACTTGCTTTTGGTGGATTTCACCCTCACAAAAGTGCAGTAGATCCTGCCAGACATCTTCCATAGCTAAAAACAAACAAAACAAAGTGTGACACAATAGAAATACTTTAAAAAAGAATACAGAGTGCTAGTCATGATTCCTCTGGTTTCAGAAAGACTATAGAATTTATGGGATTATAGCTTCAGTGAACTTGCTGTGGAATACAAGTGATGTCTAGATGTTGAATCTTTTATACGTAGTATTATGGGATGCTGTGACCAGTCCTGCCATGTTCTTGTCGGGCATGATGGACTTGCATGTCCAGAAACAGTAGTAGTCTGTAGCATTGGGAGTCTGATCGAGGGCAAGAGCCCTGTTGGCAAGCAGTGGTTTAACCATACGTGTAACAGTCTTTCCTTTCTTTCATGTTTTTGACAGTGTTTTCTGTTTTCTTGCTGTAGGATGAGCTGCTGCTTCTTGGTTGCCTTATTAATGTCATTCAGTAGGTCTTGAACACAGCACATTTTTATAAATCAAGAACTCTGGACTCTTAGTAGTTTGAAGCTTGGAGCAAACACTAGTTAAAATGTACAGAGTTAAGCAAGTTAACATTCAGTGTCTTACTGAAGTCCTAATAAGATGATAATCGGAGAACTGCTAGGCTAAGATGACCTATTTTAATTAAAAAAAAAAAGTACTTATGATATCAACTGCTTATACAGAAGAGATCCCTACAGACAGATTTCCCTTTGATATGTTAGCACTCAATCACAAAGAATGTGTCTTTGAAATACAAATCCATAAAAATGACTGCAACTTTTGATTTGGTCTAAGTGAATCTTTAGGTCTCAGTTTAGAATTTTATAGTATAGGTCTACTTTATACCTTCTGTTGGTCAAACAACTATTTTAAAAAGGCATTTAAAATAAAACTATTGCTTTTAAGAGTTCTTTAGCACATTAGAATAAACAGGTGAAACACAAATGACCAAAGGTTCTGCTCTCAGCTTGCCTTCTGAAGATGTTTATTTTCAAAGTTAACTACATGAAAAGGAACAGGACTCATGGCAGGGAGCAGACAAGTTAAAAAATAGATGAGCCAGCTTCTCAATAAATGGGTTTGCCAACAGTATTAGTGTGTATTGGGGCTGAATTAAAAGCTTTCTTCTCTTTTAACGTCAACCAAGTGGTCATTGTTTGGAGTTAAAACCAGATAAAATCAGATAAACATTTAGTCTATTTTTTAGACACTCTTCTCTTAATTTCCAAAGAAACTTATCGTTAGAGTGGAATTCGCTGTGTAGCAAATATCTGTCTACTTTTCAGACATAGCTTATGCTTGTAAGATGTGTATTAAGATCCTGTAAGATAATCAGCGTAAATTGCATGGAGTGGAAGATCTTATGTAAGGGGAAAGTGATGTATGGTTATGAAATGTTGCAGTGAGTTGATTTTATGCACTCACACATCACGACCACATACAAGTGCCAAGAGTTTTGTGTCCAAGTGATCTGTCCGTGGTGACTTACGTGTGACACACAGGACAAGGGACGTCAGTTGCTCTTGCCTGACAACAGCAAATGGTCTTTGGACAGATTTTTGGTCTTGACATAAGCATCACATTCCTTAATTTTGTGACTGGGAGCAAGATATTGGGAATAATGCCCTTCTCTATCAATATCAACTATTCTTTTAAACCTATTTTACTTTTATTTAGTGCTTAAACACATGCATTTCCATTTCCATTTTATTCCTACAATTTATTTTTTTTTGTAGTATAAATCTGTAATAACTTACTAAGACAGGTATATACTATTATCTCTGTTTTAATTCTGATTTTAAATTTTTGGAGACAACTGGAATCTGGCTAAAATGTTTGGCTACCTGCACAACTCAGGCAGAAACTGTGTTGAAGTTATGGTGATAAATAGGATACCTGCAAGTAAAGTGGTGTGGTGATTGTTATTCATTGGTTTTCTGTCAAAAGGTGTCATTTCAGGCAGGAAGCATTTCCTAGACGGCTCAACTGTTAACTTGAGGTTGGAATGGATTTGTGGCTTGGTAATAATACCACCAAAGACAACATTCAAGGTACTTTTGCTTTTGATGCTTCCAAACCTAATACTGGATTATTTTTCATGTGCAGTATGTTTCTTTGTTAGAAGCACAATGCAGCTATTACCTCCATTTTGACTGGCTTAATTTTGCTGAACATGCTGAAGTTAAGGATGAGAAGGCATATGTTCTAGACTGCTGTTGTAATCTAATCTTTTTTTCATCTCAGTGACAGCAGGTTCATCTTTAATTATTTATCAACTTCGATTTGTGCAATAAGATACTTCCAAGCGACATTTTCCATGGTTGTGGACATATAGGCCTTTTAAACTCAGATATTGATACTTACCCATTCCAAGTCTGCTGTTAATTGAGGTTGGGGTTGAAAGCGTCCACCAGAAGAAACTCCGTTTCAGTGATGGACATCCTGCGAGGCAGAAGGAAGTTTATTTGAAAAAATGAAGCTCCTAAACAACTGGCAGATCAAAAGGTCACTGTTCAACCTCTGTGAAAGCATTTTTTTAAAAGATTGGGTTAGGCCTAATGATGTGAAGAGACCCATAAATTTGACTTTCCCACTTCAGGGGTGCAGCACCTTTGATCTCCATTGTAGCAGCTGAAATGATTGTCGTTTCACAGTGAGGAACTGCAGAAACCAGTTTGTCATTTGGCAACATCTGGAGTGACGTTTCCATTTATCTTCTTTGGCATCACATTTGCTGAAAGCATTACCAATCAAGGTGGTTTTGAAAGACTGGAAACAAAATTTTGTGTATTACCAAACACTACCAAGTGAGCAGTTTAATAACTGAATACTTTTAAAGACTATTCAAACTTTTTTTTTTTCTTTTTTTCTTGGAGGAGGAGGGGAATAAAACTATTTTAGTTTTATCAGAGAGGCACAGGTGGAATAATAGTCACTTTATGAATTGTCAGGTATCCGTTCTTCACATTTACAGATTTAAAATTTAAATTTAACTTTCTAAAAAATTATATTTTTCCCCATATATTTGCTTCAGTTCCATTTTTGAAGAGGAAATAGTTAAGCAAATCTTCCTTTTTTTATATATTTATCTATTTGGAGGATCAAAATGATAGTTTCATTCTGGTCAGAGATAGAGAATTTCAGTTCTTAGGGAATCTTCAATTACTGTCCTTATACCCCTTAAAAAGGAAAAACAAACAAAAAGTTACCTATGAATTCACATTTAAAGTTATAATTGTGTCAAATATTTTTAATTCATAGAATAATATTGAATTGGAATTCAATATGTCTGTAGAACAAAATCTCATTCATAGGATGCTCACAGAGTAAGTGGAACATTCTCATCAGCTTGACTGAGAACTTTGTTTAGGACTTTCCAGAGTCCGGGCAATACTTTTAATTTTTCAGTTCCCCAGGGATGCCTAACAGTTGTGCTTTCTCGTACTCTCTTTCACTAGGAAGCTGAAATACCGGGGCTTGGTTGTCATCCAGCTGCTTCCAGCATGAAAAGAGAGACAATTCTAATACATGGCACGGCATGAGGAGAAGTGCGGGCTGTGTTTCTGTATCTCTTATGCTTTTTGGGTTCTGGTGTGCAATCTTGGTACGAGTTAGAGCACTCAACAGTCTGTATCATCCCGTGATCCTTATCTGCCACCTTGAATGGAATCTCAGGGCCCCAACTTGGGAGATTCAGGCTCTTCATACTCAGTGCTCTTATTTCACCTTTATCCGCTTAAACGGGATGCAGTCCTTTATTAAGCCATTTAAACAGACTCTGTTAATCTTCACAGATAATTACTGGATTATTAAAGATCCAAATAAGAATTCTTCAGTATTAAAGTATTCTGGATGTTGACATGTTGGCACTCAGTAACACAACCTTTTTTTATTTATTATTTTATGAAATAGTAAATTCTCTCCCCTGCCTCTCTTCATTTTGTCCTTAGGATGATGGCCCGTTACTACCCTGAATGAAAACATGTATTCTGATACCTTAAAGCCAACTAGGAAGAAAAATTCCTCCTGGAGAGCAGATTATATGACAGTGGTTATAAGACCATTTCAAAATATGGATTATTAACTAAAAATATTATTAAGCAATTTTAAATTGTGGATTATTGATCAAACAGATTGTGCTCTTTTTTTTACTGTCATTCTCTTAGGTTCAGCAAATTTCACGTAGGTTGCAAATTATTGACCCAGTGTCACAAAGCACTGGCATGTTATCATTCCTCTGCTTCCATGAATTTCTTCTTTGTAATATACAGCTGTAGGAGGTAACAACTCAATGAATCTGCGCTAGGCGAGTCTGTAATGTGTGTGTTATTGTCCAGCTCTCCTTCTGGAGTGTCGTTTTGAAGGGCTAGATCGTATCCTTAGATAACCCTATGTGGTTTGCCATGCCAGTGTAGCTTGCAAAAATATTTGACGGATGTGAACATTGATGGTTGGAGTCTTTAAATAAGAGCATTAAATAAGAACAGGGCCTATACTCCCCACCATTCTACCATTTGGAGAGACAGGTGATACNGTACTCCCCACCACCCCTTACTGCTCCCTAACAATGCTCTGCCAGAGTGTTACCTGATAGAAAAAAAAATATTTTTCAAACTAATGAAGATGTATTCTGTTGTGAATAGCAGTGTTTACAGTAATTTGCTCTTATTGTTATTAATTTTGTCAGCACTTGCTCCTTTATCAAGAAGTGAGTGCTGATGCTGTGATTCCGAGCTACATGATGTAGGAGGCCTGGGTAAGGTGGAGTGGGGGAGCGGGGAGTGCACCCTCTGGGTTTTAGCAGAGCCCCTAAAAAGGCGACGCTGTGGTTTGCAGAACTTGCAGCCCCTGTCCCTGAACTCACATGTCCTTGGAATAATTCTCTGTGTTTGGGCCATCAATTTTACTTCCCCAGTCTGCGTTCTCCTTTCTCTGTAATTCTGGCATGGTGCTAGAGCGGGAGATCCCACATGCCACACTACCCAGGGGAAGAGGTTTTTTTACCTCTGCTTCACTGACAAAATTCTCTTAGGTCTCCAAAGCATTATTCAGAAGGATAATTTACGAACCATATTATTCCCAAATGCTTGCAGATGAGATGCCTCAGGTCATGGTTTTACATTTCCTAGTATTAGATCTGTATTCAGATCATGAGATACAGGATTTCTACCATTTGGAGAGACAGGTGATACCAATTTCATGACCTGTTACTGGTTCAATGCTACCACTGCATGATTGCCGCCTTCGCCTTGTCCCAGAATTCTGTGTCCTCATTCCACATGTTCTCCTGTCCTATGACTGTTACTGGAATTCACCTCCAGCACAAGACAGGTTGCTTTCTGTAGTGAAGACGGAGGAAGTTAGGAAAGTAGATGAAAAAAAGCATATGGTCACCTAGATGGACGACATAAATTGTGTATAGCTGTGCTACAGATTTTCCATAATATTCGGTGTACAAGGATTTAAGCCTTAATTTTCCCATCTATAAACCACCATAAACTGTCAAATGTATCTCATCTTGTCTCCTCCTCAATGTCCCTCATTCCCCATCTCTCTGTAATGCCAGGAGAACTGGGAAGGCTGGAACAGGAATCAGATAGAGAAAAGCTGACTAGGATTCACAGTCCTCTTTGGTGTGTTTCTTGTGTTAAGAAAATCCTTTCCTAACTCCTTCCCACTCACCTTTCACTTTTCATCTCTTTGAGTTTCCTTCTACTTCCAAACACTTTTCCTGTCAATAATTAGTAGTCACTAGTACTGTAATGACTGTATTGAAGAAGGTGCTGGTCTGTCCCTGTCATTACCTAGACTATCCTTAATTTTTTATGTTTAAATGTTTACATTTTTTAAACATTGTTGCAACTGCTAGCTTTGAAATCTTAACCTGTCCACTCCTGGTGATGTCCACCTTCCTCCTCAGTCTTCTTTGGTGAAGGGAAATTTTTATATGTATGATTGCTAAGATAGCAAAATGGTATGTCCCAAGGTCAAGCCAAATCCTACAAAATAATTTATGCCAGAGTTTGCTCGAGGCTACTGGTGGTAGCTGTTGCAGGAATGTTACTTTGCCATAAAGTTGCTTATGTTGATAACCATCTGTTAATATTTTATTCTACTGCTTCTTTATATTGTGGTAATATCTACAGCTCCAGTTAAGAATCAAAACCTCCTGTGCAGTGCTCAAACATATAACTAACCAAGACGTGTTCCCTAATCTCCAATATTATTGTGTTGCTCACTTCTTTTGGATCTTACAATAACCATTCCCTTCAGTACCTTCAAACACACTGGTTTTATGGCTTCAGTTGCTATTAAACATTTATGTAGCATCCTAAACAGAAATAATGCTTAAGAAATCATTAAAATCTCTTTTATAAAATATTTTGCAGAAAAATATGTTGTATTCTACAAAATATAATACAATGTAATATGTTTATTATGCAATAATTTTATCTATACAATACAAAAAATCTTGGCTACAGGAGAGAGAGAGACTGTTTGGATCCCACTGGAGAAGGCCTAACATAGAGCAGATGAAGTGGATTCTAAGAGAGAGCATGCAGTTGACAGAAACAAAGTCGGGGATATATCAAACTCTTCTTTTTTAATTCTTTTTGTAGGCTTTCAGGAAGTGTTTTAAAGGATATATTCAGCCCTGGAAGTGGAGGCTCCGTTTCTGTGAGGAAGCATGCAGAAACCAGCTGCTTGTGTTCCACAGAAGCAGTGAGCACAGGACATATAAATGATTGAAGATGGTGCAACTTGCAGAGGGCAAAAGTGTGATTGAGACTGTCTGCTTTACTTCTCTTGTAAAGAGAATTGCATTTTATAATCCAGTGCCCAAAAACTGCTTCATCTGCTGCCAGAAAATTAATTGGAATTAACACAGGTGCGCTGCTCTTGGAGTGGAGCTTTTACAATAGCTGGAGGGAAAGACAGAGACAAACGGGACTCGGTTCAAAAAGGAAGTTGGGTGCTAAGGCCCCCGAGTGTCTCTTTAAAGTACCAGCTTTCTCGTGTTGAGAGCGGGATGCTGCCAGGGCTGCCTCTGGGCAACCTATACCTCGTATCTGTGGAAGTTTCTTTATGTGCTACACTGATTAATATGCCTAAAATAGCTTCTCCAGGTCACAAACATCTACCTGAAGACCAAACTATAAATAAGACAGTGAAACATGTTGCTCTTCCCAGGCTCACAAGTGTCTTGCCTCTTTTAAAAGTCCTTGCTCTTAGGTGAGTTTTACCTGGTGCCATGTGAGCAGCAGTGAACACAGGCTCAGATATCTGTCACCCTTCACTTGAGCAAAGGTGCCAGGGACAACAGGGCTGAGACAGGAGTGTGGGAATCTCCTAGGGCTTTCCCTTGAAGGAAAAACCTGTCCCTTCCTTCCTTCCTCCTTTCTTCCTACCTTCCTGCCTCTCTCCCTCCCTCATGAATGAACTTACTTATGAGCTACTAGTGCATAAACTTATATTCTGTTGGTTTTATAGATTCTGTTTTATCCATTTTAGAGGGGAAAATTGATTTTAACATTCTTGAAAATTCGTTCATATTTAAAACAATTCTTTAACAAAATAAATCATCTTAGAGTTTTATATAGTTAGACAAAAATTCTGTGAATGCCATCAAAACTGTATTTCTACTTTATTGATTTTTTATTAATAGTTTCTATTTAATGTCTTAGCAGAAATATGCTTTAGAAGTGCCTGTTCTGATAAGAACTGATAGACACTGCTATAAAGTGTCTACCCTTACAGTGTTCCAATTCATTGCCTGCAATGAAAAGGAGATTCTTACCATAGTATCAGTATTGCCTGTGCTAGGCTGAGACCTAAATGAAGAAGAGGAATGTTTCGCTGTGTAAAAATTTAACTTTTGAAGAAAATGCTCATTGTTTAAAGGTCATGTGAGCCTTAACACCAAAGTTCTAAAGAGCTCATAGACAAAGCAGTATCTCTCTTAAGTGAATGGCTGCTGGAGACGGATGCCACGTTTGTATGTGTTTAGCAACACCTTTCTCTGAGTTGTCATTTTCTTTTTACAGCACTGTATCATAAATAATGTGTTGACTCATTCTTAATCCATTTGCTGTTACATTGCATACTAGACAGTATTACATTCCCACAGAATGTGTGATCATATTCAAATCTTGGACTAATAGTTAAGGTAGAGACAGACACTTGCATATTTGTTAAGAATTTCTAAAACTTAGTCATCTCAAGACACAAGTGCAAGTTATTTTGAGAGATTAGAGTGGGAAGGAAACAGGATGTATTTCCCTAACACCCACTTCCTAAGAGGAAATTAATTCGGTATCTCAAACTGTTGGCCAAACTATTGTTAAGCGACTGTTGCCATTTTGCACCTAATTTAATCATATTATAATATATCGGTTTTATATAAATGTGCTAAGACATTATGACTTTTGCTGACAGTTGCTCTCAGTGAATTTCACAAGGAATTGCCTGATTTTAAGCTGAAGAAAAACATGGTATAGTCCATGCAGAACTGTGCAATTTTGGGTAGAGAATGGCAAGCAACTGTGTCTGATTCAGCCTCGTGTCAGTGTGTTCAATATTTAACATAGGCAGTGGCTTTCTCAAGAGGTTTTGTACAAATGACTGAATGACAACCTGAGTCACATTCCCAGGAGGTTCAGGAGGAGTTCTCATTGGCATGAGGATTTTTATCTTTAATTTTAGTGTAATTCAAAATAAATCTAAGAAATACAGATCTGTAAGTAATCTCAGTTAACTAGAAAATGAGAAAAAAAATTTACTAAAGATTAACTAACGTGTGTAGAACAAAAAGCTCGAAGTGCCAAAGAAGTCAACATTCTTTCATCTGGAAGTGTTATGTCTTTTCCATCTTTTTTTTTTCTCCCCATGGTAGGTGTTGTCTTCCATAAACTCTCATAGGCCTTACAAATATAGGAAGGTTGTATTACCTTAATGAAGTTTTAAAACTAGTTTAACCTAAACAGAGTCTCCTGTTTAGATTTAAGAGCAGTTTGCTTAGTTTATGTTAATGCTTGCTACACTGAAAGTAACCACCATAATCCATAGTACAAAAAGATGAGCATTTTATTTCAGGAAAGTAAAAACTAGTTTCACTTCAAATACTTAATATTTAGGCTATTCTTTTGTCAAATAAGGTGAAGTATAAAATAAAGAAAAAATGGCTTTTAACTGTATAAACATACACAAAGTGAAATATAAATCCAATTTACAAGTGATGGTGTGGTGATTTCCTAAGGTGGAATCCAGAATGCTTTTTTTGAGTGACTAAATGTTTGGACGTTAACAAATGCAAGTGGAAAGCTGAATCTAATTGTAACAATATGCGGTGGAGTGATAGCTGAAAAAAAGACTTCAGTTGCACAGTCCCAAGGCTGGCAGCATTTTCATTTCTGAATGTTTTTATCTGCATCTCTAGTATCTCACTGGTGAAGAGGTTTTTGACATGGCATGTGATACTTCTGAGACCCCTTGACATGGCATATGACACAGCATGTCACAAAAGCAGGGATCGGGGGTAGTGTGATGAGTAAAAGCATATCTGGATTGCTCTAGGACAGAAGGACCCTCAGTTTCTTAGCGTAGTGATGCCTTCTACAGGAATTTGTAATGTTGCTAGTTATGGGCAAGCTTACTGCTTTGTATTTGCCTGCAGTACGAGGATGGTTCTCAAAATGGAAAATAACTTCATGCTTTCTGGATAGAATATCTGTTCCTCTCCTCTTATGAGGCTGTGGCCAAGTGAAGTTCTCTCTAACCAAATCTGAAATAAACAATTCAGCCCTGGGGGTTTGCTGCAGTGACAAGTTCAGCTGAATTCGAGTAGAGAGGGAAATGCAGAGCATACAAAACTCCAAGTATCTCTTACCAAAGTGTACTTAGAAGTAGGTTTCATAGTTGTTCTGTTAGACCAGCCATGGGTTGACCTTGGCATGTGCATGAATGTAATGTTAGTAAAACTGTTAAGATTGTACTGAACTTGTTTATTATCACTAACTGGTCTTCAATGTATATTCTGTCTCCCATAGACGGGACTTAATGCCAAAACCGCAGATGTTTCATGGGAGAGATAATTGTTCTCTGTGCAACTAAGCACTCTTAGTCTGGAACCCAGTTTTCCAGGTAATGCTTTTTGGAAACTGCCAGACTGAAAATGCTACATAGTAGAAAACTCAGAGAAAGTCCACATCAGAGAGCAGTGGTTAAAATCTGCCAGGAAGCTCTAGCAGTAATCACCAGCCCGCAAACAAGTCCCCTCCCAAAGCCAAGGCGCAAAGCCAAGGGGCAGAGCAATGACGGCAGCTCCCATGGCATTCCTCGTCGCACCGCCGTTCGCACGGCGGGTTAGGGCAGACGTCGCGCGCCCCGAACGGAAGCAGGTGGGTTCCCTTTCGGACCCAAGCCAGTGGTGGGCGGTAATGACACCAATCCTTAAATGAGCTTTTAAAGGGGGCAATACTTCATCACTGGCACCGCTGTCAACACGCAGACGTCCCTCCCCTCTGTTTCGAGAGGAAGGCGATTAGTTGCAGATTAAGAGTGATGACAGAATTGACTTCAAAGCACGCCCTCCACAGTGTCAACAGGCCTTAATGATAACGTAGTACCACTTCTCTTAAAGAGTTTCACGTCTTATTCAACGTAAATGGTAAAAATGTGGCATTTTAGAGCCAATGATGTGTTTTTCTATTGACGCTGTCATAGTAGCCAGCTGCTGAAAGAGGAGCTGTTTGTCGGATCCCATTTTCCTCAGTGATTCATCAAGCAGCGGCAGTTGGTGCATGTGGTATCAGAATGGGAATAAATAACTCAGAGGAGTGCACTGAGCAGTGCAGTGTTTCATTAAACTGCTACCAACATGAGTGTCACTCCAGGTGTCAAAGATTTGGGGTGTGTTTCCTCAAGTATGTGTTCATTTTTTTGCAAACCAGCAGGACTTACAAAATAGGAATGTTAATGAGTTAAATGGATAAGAAAAGCAGAACTATGTGGTCTCATTCTTCCTGCTGTAGGAGTTTTGCACTCCTTGGAAGCACCAGCACCATCAATTCCATCTTTTCTCTTTCTTTAACCTTCTGTATTTTTACCAAGTTGCAGTCATTCTAAGGGATAAAAATCTATTTAATAACTGACCGTTCAGTAATTCAACATGCAGAATGAAGTAGAATTATTCTATTAATATAGCATCTGTTACGACCTAGTGAAACATCAAAGTGTATAGACTGACTTAGCAGTAATAAGTGAATTAGTCAGGATTTGGAAAGGGATGAGTGCTAACCAAATGCCTATACTCAACAAGTCAGTATCTTTTCAACTGGTATGAGCCAGTAGATCTATGACCTGGACCCACATACTGATTTTGGATGTGTTTTACGTGCCATCCATGGACTATGGAGAGTGGTATGTGGCTTTAGGTTTTAAAATATCTGAGCAAGATTAGTTTTAAGTACTATTTGTATAAGCCCTATTGTGTAAGTAGGCACATCAGGTTTATACACTTCCTTCTTCAAAGCAGATACTGGCCAATATTAACGGGAGCTAAATGCATTTTCTAATGGGAAACTGTAGGGAGTTACTGGCTAGAAGTGTCTGTTTTAGCAGGCTAATCTGTGTGCCTGGAGAGGGAGGGTTTAGTGTATCTTGTAGCCTTTTTCTTTGTGAAATGTAATTTTCCATTAAAATTCCATTTCATACTCAAATTGAAGTAATTGTGCAAGATTTTCAGTGTGAAATGTATTCTCCAGGGTCTGCTGGAAGGAAAGACAAGACAAGTATTTCCTATTAATACCTCTTCATACACAGTAGCGAGCACTCACAAAAGTTCTGCTAGGGAGCAGTCTTTGAATAATCTTAAGAGGATAAAAACTGTATGTAGTACAGTTTATTAGGAAATTAGGAGGCACAGTGATGATAGTTTTTAATAGATACTCGTGTAGTTATTAGTTTTGTTACCTCATATGCCAGTCATTCAGGCCACCTGACACTGTTTTCTACAATGTCATGCTGCTCTCTTCTGCCTAAATACAGAAAAAATAACAAAAAAAAAAAAAACCCAGAGTAGCCTGGAGTGCACAGCAGCCCTCCAGTTCAAGGTGTGTTGAGGGCAGATCTTACAAAAAGTTACTATCAAGAGAAGGAGAAGAGGAGACTTTCAGGAATATTCAGAGAACACTGTTTGCTGGTATTTATCACAAAACGGTCATCACCTACTGAGAGCAGCATGCGAAATACAGTAAAAAGTGCAAGCTGGACATAAAACTGCCCTTGGCTGAAATTGCTGCAGTGTATACTTTCCTTTCTCAGCAGGCATTGAAAGCGTGGGTGTCCGTTTCTCACAAAATTATGATCAGTAAAATGTTACTGCAGCATCTTATGTGAATGAGTGGTTAACCAATTACACAAATAACTAAAAGAGAGTGTGGTGGATAGGAGGAGCCTGGCAATTACAAGTCTGCTTCAAATAGCTCTGTAGCATGGACTCCTTGAATGAGCAGGGCTTTAGCAAGCCAGTGAAGCCTGGAAGTCCCAGAGGCTTTGATCCGTTTATTTAGGATTATGATTGTAACAATAATTACGTATTTTGTATTGTATTTTTGTCATACACGTCACAGAGTTGTTCCTGGCATGAAAGTGCAACCCAAGCATAATTCTGTGATGCTTCATTTGCTAATGGAGTAGTGTAACCCAACTTATTAGACACACAATTGACAAGGAATGTTATTGAAGTTAATTTACTAAATATGCTAAGTGCGTGAATGCAGTCTTATAAGGAAAATTCATGGTTCTTCTCCCCTTGGTCTCACTGACACATCACAAATGCCTGATGATTTTGGAATATTTTAGGAGTCAACAGTTTCCTCTCTTCTTTCCAGGATAAGCTCAGTGCAAGAAGATTCCTGGGTGCTCTCCCAGATCTGGCACTGCAATCTGTTTGGAAGGCTTATGTGGGCTGTGTGTTTTGCTTTATGATTCAAATCACTGTTTCACTCCTCAATATACGGGACTATAAAATCGGGATCATAAATATTTTGGTTTGCTGGAAACCTGAAAAGAAATCTAAAAAATCTAGCAACCAATTAGAAATGAGCATTGTTTCTACTGTTGTGTGTTTTTTTTCTAGAGAGATACAGCACTTTGAGAATACTGAAGCATATTCTTGTATCGATCTTCTTAGACTGTTTCACTCATGGTTTTCTGTTTTCTCTCATTATAGCTTTTCTTAAAATGGATTCTAGAGAACATAGATATAATTCTTTTAGCCAGTTCATGTACTTTTTCTCTTGAGCGTTAAGTCTTCTCTAAATCCTTTTGGAAAAAAATGCTTGACAAGGCTTTTCATAAAACATTTTGAATGATTTTTCTGGTCAAATGAAAAGTTGATAGGTGGTCTACCTGTAAGTACTTACATTAATGGCTGTATTAATTTAGACTTCATTTTATGATGGTGATACGTTTCACTCTATTTTTAATGGAAAGAAGCTGATATTGGAGGACAGTTTACAGAGGCAGAATGGAAATATTATCCTGCATCCTGCTGGTTGTAACCTTGATGCAAGTGTCTGACAGGTGCTTTGTATTCTTGAATTTGAAAGGAAAGCAGCCCACCCAAGCAGTGTCCCTGCAGTGCGTATACACAACCTTATACGAATGGGAGAGTATTGGGTAATGATACAGGTAGGTACCTACTATCTACTCAGACTCCTCATGAATATCCTTTCAGTCCTTGACCTCCACTTTGCATTTATTCGGGTTATGGGTATTAGCTTCATCTTAAATCGTTTTCGAGGCATCCAGGCATTTTCTCTGTCTTCAAACATACTCCCTGGGAATGAAGAATGTGCACAAAGAGCCTGCAAATGCAACTCCCCATTAAAAATCAAACACCCATGAATATTATATGAGTGAGAATTGACCATTCCCACTAGTCAGAAAACATAATAAAGCCAGCTGAGGTCTCAGACTGAGTATTTTTATCACTTAGTAAGCCACCAACTTAAAAAAAATACGGAAAGTGAAATAAAAGTATAGCTTATATTGCAGTATAATGCCCTAAGCTGTGCATTTTGTAATGCCATATATTAAAAAAAATCTATAATCAATTAACAAAGGTCATTTGTCGCTGCTGAAATTCTGATTTTGAGCAGTATGCAGTCCTATGCACATTAATTTCCACTGACATTTGCCTCTCCCTCTCTCTCTCCCTCTCTCTCTCTTCCCCCCAAGCACCTGTGTTAAGGAAGCCAAAGTTTATTAGTCACAATAGGAGATGATCTTAAATACTTCTTGCTTTGAATTTAAATAGGGCTAGTCTAGCTACTTGGAAATTAAAATTAAATTCAAAATTAGTACCCTTGATTATGGAAGAGAGTGCAAGAGAGCAGTCGAGTGTGGTATTTCTGAACAAGGTAACCTTTTCCTTGATGCTGCTCCACACTGTATGTGGTGGTTACTCATGCTGGTCCAGATTGTGGAGAGTCTTTCATATCTGCACAGAAATGGGAAAGGGACCTCCTTTCCACCTGCCCTTGCCACAGAATGACTGAGCATTGCAGTGCTAACCTTGAGGCAAGGCAGGAGCAGCTTCTTCTCCATTAATATCTGGGGAAAGGGGCTCCACATACGCTGTTTGGATGCACTGGGCAGCAAAGAGCAGTGAGCTAGGGACAGGTTCACTGTTACTTTAGCATCCTTCTTACTGTGTCAAGGACTCTGGTGCGATGTGGCGTGAAGAACAGAGTAGGTGTGCCAGTAACTCAGATTTGTCCAAGCTCTTTTTGATAGGTTAATGTGACAGCAGCGGGAATTATGCGATGTTGGCCATCTTCCCAGAGCAGGCATGGAAGCATATAGCCAACATATAGACATTTTTCATGTTCTGTACTGTAGCAGAGTCCACTGTGGGCTGATGGTGTGCCTGGGCCTGAGCTGCACCCAGTGAGTGCTGGGGGCTGGTGAGTGGGGCTGCTGTTAGTAGCGCAGTATTGGAAGAACTGCGCTACTATGAAACTGCACAGCGAGCAGATAATAATAACGGAGGTTTCTGAGATGTTGTTTGAGCCACCGTGAGTTTGACATAGCCGAACATCAGCCTGCTATGACATGGGGTTGATCAGGGATGGTTATTGTACTGAAAAATGAATGCTGGGACTTAAGTATATTTCGTTTTTGAAGGCAAATTGGAAAGGTAAGAGTATCTTGGAGTGAAACGTCTGGATATCACTTGTTATTTATATTTGACTGACAAACTGTATCAGATTTTGATATCTCCTTTAATAACTCCTGAATTTATAAACACACCTGTGCATAGAGCTAGTGCAGGCATATTTAAAAAAATAAGAGAATTCAGGATGAAAAAAGCCACCCAATTTTGAATATTTTGTTTCTAAATAGCACTATATTAACACATTCTGTAAGAACTGTTTGAAACTTTTATGAAAGATATGTGCTGTGGTTTAGAGTATAATTCTGTATTTTAACTCATGAAGTTAGAAGAAAGTCTTGGTAAGAGACAATTCTTTTCCCAATCTTTAAGTACAATACCATAAAATTAGAGAAGTGTTTCCTTTAAAGTTTAAACATTTCTAAAAGGTTTTAATTAGCAATTTAATGACCAGTGGTACAGAGAATGGGGCTGTGTTTGCTCATTAAATGAAATGAAATAACACATTTTGATTTTGTAAGCTGTGCTCTGGTTGTGACAAGTGTGAATATGTTTCTAAGAGTGCTGATTAGCCTATTTGGCCTCTTTGTTTGATATTTTTGTTGCTATTTTATGGAAATTCCTGGGTGCCTCCCATCAGGATTATTGGAATTTGGAACTTTATCTATAATTGTCTACCAATAGGGGTGACATGATGTCTCTCCGCTGCATTAACTTTATCGTTCGCTGTAAAACATTAACACAGCAAAAATCTGAGCTTGTAAATGAGAGGCATGTCTTCATCTTGATCAGAGAAATGAAATTTGTAATTCAAATGAGAAAAGTTAATGAACTTAATGCACAGGCCGGAAAAAGTGTTGTAATGTGCCAATTTGGTCCGTCTATGGATGCTTCCAAACATTCCCATTAAGGTATTGATTGTGTCCATTTAGCAAAGTGAAAGGGACAGCAAACTCTGTAACGGTTTACACGTTACACCAGTCGTGTCTGGACCTCTAACTAATTTAAAAACATAGCTGTTTATGCTGATAGGCTTCTTTGGGAGGCCAAAAGTGTTGCTGGTAAAAGAAGCAGCCTTTTGTATATATCATACACATATAGAATTTAACATTCCCAAGTTTAAATGGTGATGGAGGCCCTTAGCATTATGAATAATAATGCAGATCTCTTATCTCATAACTGATTACTGTGGTTTAAAGGAAGAATTTTATGAGGGGACAAAATGTTGTGATCACGATGATAGCGTGAAAATTCAAATTCAGCTATTTGCCTTATTTCCATACTGCTTAACGCCAGTTGTCATTTCATGTGCCCTCAGTGGTGGTTGTCGCTGTTGTGCCAAGGAGATGGAGTCGAGCTTATATGTACAAACTGGGGTCTGTGGCTGATGGCCTGTGTCATCTGTGAAGTTACCTTGGAGAGGATGAGAATGGGGAGCAGTAAAGAGGGAGAGGAAAGGGAAACCTCTCCCTGCTGATGGAGAAGGAGAAGCACCTCCAGGCGAGCGTCCGCACCAGTGCAGCGGGGGCTGCCCTCAGCGCTTGGCTTCCAGGGGCCATGCGGGGACCCTGCTGGGCCTTGCTGCTCGCGCTGCTCTAGCCCCATTGGCGCCCATGTGATGAGCTGCTTGGCTGGGGCCTTGCCAGCTGGTACCTTTACGTGTGTGTGTTTTATCCTGCTCCATGGGTTGTCAGTGACTGCCTTGGGCCACAACAGCTGTGGGGCATGAAGGGAAAAAGGGGCGAAAAGATGTGTCAAAAAGCCAGGAGGTGAAGGGTGGTCAGGGCATCCGTGGCAGCTACTTTCTGCCAGCGTCTGACACTGGTGGTGGTCAGAATGTGTCTGCACAAGGCTGAGAGATATTAGCTCTTGGGGCACCAGGGAAAGCCACTGTCGCAGGATCCTTGGGGTGTTCGGGTGAAAAGTTAGGCATTCGCAAGCAAGAGGCAGGCTAGAGAATTGGAAATGGACCCTTGGCGTTAAAAACACTAAGGCTCAGAGTTTCTTGCCTTTCTCAGCTCCCAAATGAACTCATTTATCACCTGAAAGACAATCAAGATGTTAGTATTGTCTTCTCTCAGGTGAAGGTCATCTGTAGGAGGTATCATGTATGTTAAAAAGACGCGGGCTTCAAAAGATTACAGATAACACCAAGGGACTCTGCTGTCTACGGAGGAGATCTGGTTCAGTAATAGCCCCAATTGATTGCGAGGAGACTCGTGTAGAGACGAGATGTTTATGAATGAGCCGGTAGCAGCTGCTGACTTAGCACCTTGTGACAGGTAGCGAGAGTGAAGCACTGAAAGACCAAGACCGTTGCAGATCTGCAGGTTTTGCGAGTGGTGAAGCAAGCCTCCTAATCAACCTTATCTTCCTCTGGCGATGAGGAATTTTGTCCATGGGAAGATTCATGCTCCACATGTTGTGAATAACCTGCTTGCTTAACTCGCAGGATGGTGTGTGGCAGCTTGCAGTACGCTTTACTATATCACCAGGCTAATTGTGTACATTTTTAGGTTACTGGGTGATGTATAAACAGATGTGGACTTTGTGTTTAACAAACTGTTCTGTTTGCCAGACAGCATTTTTGGTATGTAAATACATTGTAGTTCATTTTAAATAGAGCCACTTTTAACACAGTATGCATAAATTTTCTCCAAAGTGTGGCTCTATATAAATGCAAGTCTACAAAGGGATAAGTAATACAAAAATACATGCTGTTTATTTTCTTTAATAATGAAACTAAATCACTGCATGTAAGCACTAATCATCTAAATCTACTAAACTTACTGTGTGCTGGAGTGCATATTCCAACTGGGCGGGGAGGGGGTAAGGTATTTTACATGAAAATAGAGGACTTTACAAAGCCCCCAGCAGCTTTCTCCTACGTTTAAGTTTGCAAGACCTCGAAAGTGCTTGGAAGGTAGCTGGTGTTAAATGCAGACCTTGAGCAGCGGCGTGCTTGAACATAGAGCGAGTCAGTGTACTATTGATTGGAGTACGGGGGGATAAATGTGTGGCTTCTGCCCTTAATGGAAGCTGATTGTTCAGGGATGTGCCGGCAAGGCTGGTCGATTCTTTAGCTGTTGTTTACTGGGGAGGACGATATCAATTTTCCGGAGGGATGATTGGTGGGACGTCAAGGCTGTCACCCTTTTCTTCTCATCACTGACAGACAGCTGAGTGACAATTACGGTGATGGGACATTGTCTGCATTGGCATATACACCAGAGGATAACTGGCAAACAAAAAAAGGCAGCAGTGCTTTAAAAAAGATATAATCAGCAGTTGTCAGGACTAGTTACATATATGATGTCTGAATAACAAGGCCAGAGTGCCCTGCCTCAGACACTGACATATACTGTACTGGGTATTCCTCAACGCGCAGAAATTAGCCCTGGGAAGTTATTGACTGTTGCTAGAAGTCAGCGGTACCTAATTGGGAATTAAACTTGAAGGGACTGTGTTTTCATGTGACATTCTTTCCTGGAAAATAAGAAGAGAGCTCTTTTCCGATCTTGAAACACTAGAGATGCCTACCAAATTTTAAAGCTAAAACTCCTCTTGAAGTATATATATAGCTCATTCTAGAGATCCTGTCCTGGAATTCCTTCTGCATGCTACCCAGACAGCTGACCAAAGATCAAACTGTTACTGTACCTTGTTTTTAACCTAAAGTAAACCTATCAGTAGTGCTCACATAAACTCAACTCTTAAGTTCTTCAAAAAACTAAAATCTGTACTTATTTTACACAGCATAGGTGCATATACTCTGTGTACATATGTACTTCTCCTGAAATTATATCTACTAATAGATAAAGACCATTTTGCAGAAGGCTTTGTCTTGCTCCTCTGAAATCAAAGATAAAACTTCATTGATGTTAGTCGCGTGTGTTAAGAAACATGTCTAGTCATGCATCATGCTAACTGCTGTCATTTTTTATTGCCCTTGGAAGTTATGAGATGAGATTGAGGCTATAGAAGAAAACAGAGAGCAAAGGAGTGCCGTATATGTAGACAGAAGTGTTAAACTTACACTGCAAAATAGTGTAAATCTAACACTGTCTGCTTATCTCCAGTCAACTGTATTCTCCTCTTGCCTGACAGAAACTCTGGATTGAATAGACCTTTTAAAAGGACATTGTTTGGTTTATTTTCTTCAAACCTCAAATAATGTTTTGCCAGTACACGTGCACTTACTTCTAAATTCTTGCCTCAAGTATGCGACCTGCTGAGACCTTTCCCTCGTCTTGTTTCTCAGGAAGCAAGCTCGGGAGAGAGCAAAGCGTTCAGCTGTCACCTGCCCTGGAAGGCAAGGAGAGGCAACCGAGGCAGCTGCTTTCCCGATGACCATGTTCTTTTATAAGGAGCCTGTGTCTCAGGACCCTGCTTATAATGGCTTAAAACTGAGAAGAAGCAGAGCTTGATAGTTTACCAAAACCATGCCTCTGCAAACACAAATGTATGAATACACTGAGGGAATGCGAGTGTTTTCTCTGACCTACAAATTGTCATTGGAAAAGTGGTCTAGAGAATCTTGGCAATTAAGAAGGGGTAGCGGGAATGTTTTCCAGGCTAAGTGATATTATGTGAAAAACATTGTAGTGCTGCTTGGGTAACTTCCATACCAACTGCAATTGTAAAGGCTCGTGATTGTGTGTGCTTTGTACAATATACATTTACGCAATCATAGCAGCATGTACAGATTTCTATGAAGGCCACATATATGTTAATTTTCTAAAATCATATATTTTTCCTTCTCTGAAATGTTTCAAAATAAATTTTTATTTCAAGGTAAGAATAGATAATTTTAGTTATTCCATTTAACATATTAGTTCTCTGAATTGTGCCCGTTCTGTTGTACGTTCTGGACCTCAGTGAAGCAGTTGCTAACAGGGAGATATTCTCCTGCTGCTGCTGGCAGTGTGTGCTGGTGGAGACACTTGAGCCACTGGAGCTGTTTGTTACAATGAGACTGGGAAGTTGCTGAGGCTGACAGCGCCTGGGTTTGGTGGCAATGTTGTCGTGAAGGCAATCAATCCAGCGTAGCTTCTTTCAGGTACGATAAAGGGGATGTAGTTTGCACCTTTCTGATACAGTGACTCTCCAATTTAAATTAATTTCCTTGCTGCCTCAGTTCCTACTGCCTACTGCTGATACTTGATCCTCATCTAATGACATTGCTCTGGGCCGAAGGATGTTTGTTTGCTTTTTGTGATTCTTGAATTTCTGGCGTTCCTCCTCCTAAATAGCATTGTATTAGTGAGCTTAGAGGACTCTTTACAACTAGGGGTCATGATTCGAGACCTATTAGTTTCCAGGTACAAGGAAAATTTTATAACAAATGGCACTTTGGGAAGAACTGCCTGCTGCAGCAGAGATATAATAATATGACATATGAAGTTGGCTGTCTCCCAACTGAATGGCATTAGAGAATTGCATCAGACACCTTCTCTTTTTCTGTGCTTTCTGAAATTCTATTTTCTTTGAGTTTNTATATTTTTTTTTTTTTTGTTTTTTTTTTTTTTTTTTTTTTTTTTTTTTACTTTTTCCATGCTATAGTGTTTTTTTTTTTCAGTCAATGCTCAACGTGAAAGTCTATGATACAGGGTTTTTTACATTTTTCACTTCAAAGCAATGCCTCTCCAGCCTCCTGGAGAATCCCGGTGCGTGTGATTAGCGCGGGAGGTTATTTTTGATAAGTCTCCTAAAAACGCCAGATAAACGTGATTATTAATTTCCTCTTTGAAGCCACCGGCTAATTGATTTTGCCGTGTGCTCATTAAAAACAGATCCGTTGCCTTTCCGAGGGGAAACCCCAGGCAGGGCAGGCTCCTCGGGGACGCCACCGTGGACTGACCGCTCCGTGAGGCCCGGCAGAGTGGAGCGGAGCGGCGCGGCGCTCTGTTTGCCTCCTCTCCCTCCCTGCAGATAAACATTTGCAAGGCAAATAATAAATTAGCCATTAATCAGGAGAGCTCCCACGTTTGATGAACCCTGAATAGAGTGGAGCTGTCGGGTAAGGAGGCAGCGTGGACAGAGCCCTGTGGAAGGGGCTGCTGGCCGCCGTTCGGGAAGCTTCTGCGCTGCCTCTGCCAGAGGCTTCTTCCAAGGCTAAAGGGAAAGGGCCGAAGACCTGAGGCAGCCGAACGCGGCCGGTTTTCAGGACCGCAGTATTTTGCAGGCTTTCTTCCCAATTAAACCCGCAGCCTTGTTCCAATGCACACAGGGATGGGATGATGCAGAGAGAAGGGAGAAAGAAAAGGCAGTTTTAGAGCAACAGTACAGAAAGCCCTGTTATTACCAGATTATTCCAAGCATTTGTTTGCTCAGGCTTAATGGTCTTGATGCATTTTTGGGTGAAAGATCACATCTCTGATTGGCACTATTCCTTAAAGATTAATTTCTTCTACATTGACAAGCCAGACTTCATTTACACTACAAATACATTTGCACTATAAATAAAAGCCTTGAAACTCACTGGGAAAGCAACAAACAAATTTGTCTCTGTTATTACTCGGAATTTTACTGAAGATTGGGTGTGCTTTAATGGCTGCATTTTTAAACCACTGAAAATAATGACCGGCTCTTGCAGTTGCCTTTCTTGGGTGCTTGACATGAGCATTGTGCCAGAATGGCTGAATGGGCTAGGAAGGCTGTAGGTGGTAGGTATTGGCTAAAAATGTGTAATTGTTATCTGAAAATTATTACTGTAGATGTATTTTTTTCATAGTAGAAGTGGAGCTTATATATTAAAAAAAAAAGGAAAAAAAAGAAAAAAATAATTTGAAGGTCTTCCATAAGAATTCCAAATTTGAAATAGGACTTAAAATATTTTTCTTTTTAACTGGCAGGAAAAAAATCTTTTTAAAAAAATTTTACATCAGTTGTTTGGAAATACAATCTGAACTCTATTTTGGAACATGTTCTTAGCCTTCAGGTGTTACAAGACACAGTCTGTTCTGTCTGAAACAAACTGATCTGTTCCATTCTTTTAATGCTTTTTTTTAAAAATAAAATTGAAAATTCAGTTGGAAATTTTTAAAATAATTAGAGCACCTGAGACCTTTTATTTCCATCTGCATCCACCCAGCACAGTACAATTTCTAGAAATGAATTTCCTGTCTCTCAGAGGATCATCTCAGGTTTGTAAGATCAGCTGAGTTATTGTTCATCTCAGCGCTTGCATTGGTTCTTGAAATCCTTTAAATCATTAATTTTAAATTAACACTTGGTCAGTTCATTAGTGGGGACTCAGGCAAGCATTTGATTTAGGAAAAAAAAAGCTGTTATGTGTGACTAGTTGCTTTCTCATAAAAGTAAGAGGTTTAAAAATAAAAGATTACCGATTATCAGTTTATTGCTTGTTTATTGTGCATGCAGATTACCTAATGAGACTTTGGTTAAGAAGTACACCCTATTGTCAGTATTGCTGCTTGAAACGGGAATTACATTTCTCAGCAGTTATGCAGTTGGCTTCAAAGAGAATCTGGATGACTTTTCTTATGTGGTTTGGAAAATAACAAAATCCCTTTTTAAGGTGTATTTTTTTGAAGTAGCATTATGCTCATCAATTGTGTTAACAGCCCGAGATCCTTTCTGTCCCTAAAAGGCTTACACTGTAACCTGTTTGATGTATTAGGAAGCATCATTTCAATACTGCTGGAAATTCTGCTGCAGGTGAATGTCTCAGCAGGAGAAAGGTTTTCTTCCCACAGTTCTCTTGAAAATTGAAAATAGAGTCTTTATCAGAAAAAGATCTCTGAGACAGAAAGGAGGAGAGAGAAAGGTGGCCAACCTTTGCATATATAATAAAAATAAATTTGTTTTTTTAACTATTAAAAAGACAAGGGAGCAAAAATCCAATAAATCTTTTTTTTTTTTTTTTCCATGCATATAGTCCAGAATAACTATGGAAAGATTTTTTAAGTTAACTTTAATAATACACTTGCCCTGACTTCACTTGCCAGCTTTTGTAGGTCACAGATTTTTTTTTAATCTTCCTATATATAGACAAGAAAACCCACTGAGAGAGAAAGTGAGGGGAAATGTTCCCAAATGTAGATGTTTCCTCCTTTGTCTTGTGATCATGGCAAATCTCAACAGCTATTTATAAAATAATAACCCCCTGTCCATTCTTGCTCAGGAGTATGATTCCAAATTAAAGATGACCCTTTAGATCTCAATTTTCTAAGGATAAGGCAAGTTCTTAGCCAAATCTCAAAGTGTCGCACTAGCCTTTAATGTATGTTTCAAGAATGAAAAAGGATATATATATAGCTTAGTAAAAGACATACCTGTAGTAATGGAAGCATGGTAAGAGGATAAATAGCTCCTTGAAAATTGTTATGACCCTTTTTTGATACAAAGTCCACTGTGTGTTGTGGCTAATAAATCTGTAATTTTGTGAGAAAGACTTGAGGCCCCAAAACGTGTTCAGGAAGCTCCAAATCCTCTGAGCCTGTCGGAAAAGTGACCTTGGAAACATAACTGTGTAGTGGAGAGGCCAGAAGATTCGTGAGTGGAGTGTTTCAGACTCCCTGCCATTTTGTATTGGGCAAGGATTTGATTTGTGTCTTGCCCAGATGTGGAAACTGAGCTCTGCCTCTATTGTACCACTGTATTACTAGGTAATGATATCAAAGTACCTCCTTCCGAGAGGGTTCCTATGGTCAGGCATGGGACAAAGGCAGGAGGCAGGATGGCTGGAAGTCAGATGTGAGGAGACTTAGCCTTTTAAAACTTTAGGATCTTCATTGCTTCACACCGCTGAAGAATGTGTGTCCTGAGAAACAGAGGATTATAAACATAGATCACTTAAACTCTCTAACAGTTTTTATTTGGGATTTTTGCCTCATGTAAAGAGGCTTTGATGGCAATAGAGGGAAAAGAAGTTTGGCTCTATTAGTGCCTCCGGTTTGCAAGTAAACTGGAGTCTCTGAAATAATTTGAAGAATGGAAAGAGTTTGATTAAAACAACATCAAAAAACTTTTAGTTAATTATTTTAATGTAATTTGTAGTTTGTTTTAAATGCATTGTGTTTTTCATCTGAACTCTTCAGCTTTTTTAGCCCATATCTGTTTTAGGCTTTTGTGGAAGATGGCTCTTTATTATACAATATTTTAAATACACTTTGTAAATGTATGCTTTTGATCTTGTAATTATTTTACAAAAAAAAAAAAAAAAAAAAGGCCAAGTTGGGTATATTTTGGTAGTGTCAGCCCTTGGAAGGAGGATGAAAAGGACTTGTCTGTATCCTACATATGCAGTCTTTAAACTGGCCTCTTTGATTATTTTAATTTCATCAATTACTCAATAGTATCTTAGACACTAACTAGAAGGGGTAGATTTAGTTAAATTTTGAAGTGCTTCTTGAATTAAGTGCAGTTGACTCGTGCATGGCTTTCTGCAAAGGCACCTACTCCACGGAACCACGAAGCGTGTTCATATGTAGATGACCTGCCAGGTATGTGCGACTATGTTCTGTTTCTGCAAATGGCCTTTGACTACATAACACTGCTTTTCTGTTCTTCAGCTGATTAGCAAAGTTCAAGAAAAAGAAATTTTAATATTTTAGTAGCGTGCTAGAAAATACTGTGTACATTCCGCAGCAAAATAGATTTAGCCTTAGACTGCGCACCTGCAACACAGGTAGAGGAAATGTTTTCCTGTGCTACTCCAGGGTACCTGAGTCCTCCTTTCTCCCAAGCGTTGCTACTCCTGCTTTGGTCTTTCCCCTTTATGTTAGAGATTTTTTAACGATCCAAAGAGCGACCATATCGGGAGGAGGAGAGGGAACTAAAGGGAACTCTTTCCCCATTCCAGGCGAGGATCACGGCTTGGCACTGGAGGGGCAGCTTCTGCCTCCAAGGCTGGTGTGAAACATCTCCTNTAGCCTTAGGCTGCGCACCTGCAACACAGGTTTGTGTTAGAGGAAATGTCTTCCTGTGCTACTCCAGGGTACTTGAGTCCTCCTTTCTCCCAAGAGTTGCTACTCCTGCTTTGGTCTTTCCCCTTTATGTTAGAGATTTTTTAACGATCCAAAGAGCGACCATATCGGGAGGAGGAGAGGGAACTAAAGGGAACTCTTTCCCCATTCCAGGCGAGGATCACGGCTTGGCACTGGAGGGGCAGCTTCTGCCTCCAAGGCTGGTGTGAAACATCTCCTCAGGGTTGCTGCCTGCAGAGGACTCTGGCGGCCCGCAGGGAACTTGCAGCACAGGGCTCTTGGCTGGTGGATGGTTGACTTACTCCCCTCGCTTCTTTAAACGTGCCTGTTTGCTTTCCTACTGCTTTTGAGGGAATTGTGCCTTGCGCTTGTTGTTTGAGAGGCAAGTGCTGGTCCTCGAGAGGGGTCGGTGAAGGGTATTCCGAGCAGAGGGGAGTGCTTCCCAGGAGCGGAGCAAAGCAGTGCAAAGGCTGCTCTAACTCGCCCTGTGCCTGGAGGCTTTGTGGCATCCGCTCCGACTCCTGTTGTTCTCTGTTGCTTCTGAAAGCCCCAAAGCAGGGGCTGCGCACTAACGGTGGCAGGGGGCCGGGAGAGAGGGGTGTCAGGTTGCCAAAGCTTGGTCAAAAAGCACATTTTCCACATTTTAACCTCAACCTCATTTTGATTTAAATCAGACAGTGCAATTTGACACATGTTTACTTGGTCTTGGAGTCAGATAAGGATGTGTCATTTTTCACAGGGCAGTTCAGCCTATGGGCTTTGTCTGTACCACTGTAGCAGTTAAAAAGTAGAATGAAATGTATACTTCACTTCTTCACTACTTTCACTTCTTTGCCTCACTTCAGCTTTCGAGAACTAGATGCGTATCTATCTCCTTCACTGACGTTTTCCACGAGAGCGCCCACGGAGCACATTTCCAGACATTCTGGGAAGTGATTTGTTCTCCTCGTCGTCCCTGAGGGGCTGGTTTTGAAGTGGTGTAGCTTTTCCGCAGCAATTGTGCTTGCCGAAGGTGAAGTCTGAGGGAGTTTCTAGAAGGAGCCGTCCCTGGCGGCTGCAGAGGGGTGGTGTACATGGGTTGGGTGCGCTGAGCAGATAGGGCTGCTCTAACTGGAGTCCGTTTGCGATTAGATAAGGAATAGTGACAGGAACAGTGAGCTAGTGGCTCCCCTCCAACGAGAGTTATTGACTGAACATTAAGGTTTGCATGAGACGGTGATACAGTCGATAAAGGCATCAGGCCTCGTTTGGAGTAACGCTGCCGATTCCTCTGTAATTTGCCGCCTGGAAACGAGCCACAGACATTTCAGCCTCGTGTTTCAGGCCGATGAGATCTAGAGCGAACATTTAATCGTCTGTTTACTAGCGAACCGCGTGTAGCCAGGACGCAGCGCCACAGAAAGATAATTCTCTGATGGCTTTCCAGCAGCAAGACTTTGTTTTAGCTGTAACCCAGTTCAAAGCTACAGCTTGATATGGATTGTTCATTTTGTAAACTGTAGCTCAAGGCAACCTTTTAAACCTTTGATGAGTGATTTTTGAGTTTTGATTTTTTTTTAAGATACATTGATTGTTTATGTTGGTACTAAAAATGCTGTGTGTTCATTTCCCAAATTACAGCAAAGTTTCGGTTCTTCAAAGATGGGAAGGGACATGTACTCACCCCTCTCTAATCGGGTTCCACCTGATTGCAGATGTCTGCCGGTGGCAAGCAATGTGCAGGACTGGAGCTCTTCTGCCAGCTTCCTCCTCTCTTCTTTGGCACAAAGCAAACTTTGGCCTCTTTAGGGACCTATTTGGAGGAAGCCTGTGGGTTAGTGTCCTAGAAGGAAGGGGGCCCCAAGAGAGCTGGTTAATGCTCAAGCATCACTTTCTTCAAGCCCAAGTTCAGTGCATCCCTATTCGTAAGAAATCAAGCAAAGGGGACGGTAGGCCTTCATGCAAGCTCCTAGCAAAGTTCAAGCAGAAAAAGGAAGTACACAGAAAGTGGAAGAAGGGACAGGCCAACTGGGAGGAATATAGGGACACTGCCAGAGTATGCAGGAATGTGGTGAGGAAGGCAAAGGACCCTTTGGAATTAAATCTCTCAAGAACAAGAAGAAGGGCTTCATCAAATACATCAGTAATACATCCAGGAAATGGAAGATTAGGAAAATGTGGGCCCACTGGTGAATGAGGCGGGGATCCTAGTGAAGAAAACTACTGAGAGACAGAGTTGTTGAATGCCTCCTTTGTTTCAATCTTTACTGCTAAGACCAGCCCTCTGGAATCCAAGACCCTAGAGACTGGATAGAAAGTCTGGAGAAAGGACGATATTCCCTTGGTCGAGGAAGATCAGGTTAACAGTCAGTCAGGCAAACTTGACGCTCACAAATCCATTGGTCCTGATAAGGTGCACCTGTGAGTGCCGAGGGAGCTGGCAGATGTTATTACTGGTCCATTCTTTATCATCTTTGGAAGCTCATGGAGAACAAGAGAGCTACCTGAGGCTGGAAGAAAGCCTATGTCACTAGCCCTCAAAAGGAGCAAGAAGGATGATCCAGGGAACTGCAAGCCAGTCAACTCCACATGTAGATGCTCCAGGTGACCCTGCATGCGTGGAGGGGCTGGACTAGATGATCGCCAGGGGACCCTTCTAACCTCAACCATTCTGTGTTTCTGTGCTACTCAGAAGTGTGTTCTTTTTCTTTTCCCCTAATCTTTTAGGAATATATTTGATTTTTGTATGATTTCCCTGTGGTTCTATTTCCAGAAAATTATGTAGGCCAGGTATCTGAAAGAAAAATCTCATCTCATTCAATAGCCTTTGGAACTAAATAAATAGAAGTGATTCAGAACAAAACCAAATAAAGCATCAGATTGGCTTAGAAGATAGGGGATATAGGGCTTTTAACTTCTTGGATTTTGATTCATTCCTTTTTTTTTTTAATATCCAATTGTGATTTGAATCCTTTGTGGAAAGAAATGGACAACTAACTAAGTAATTACAGCAGGAAAGAGTGCATATCACAGCAAAGCAAGCACTGTTACCCAAGTCATCACAAACCCTAACTGCAGTTTTATTGCTCTGGAGGAGGTCAAGTGTAACCTTTTCAGCAAACTTACCCGCTTAATTGAATTGACTAGGCATGTGAGGAGGTGCTTTTGCCCATAGTGTATTCTGTGCATGGAAATGAGTTCAGTTTCTATCATTGTTGCATGGGAATGTTGAGGAATTCTATCAATTCTCATTAATATTATAGAATTTACTGAGGTTATGTGATTTTTTTCTGGCTTCTTCAGGAGTGTGTATCCAGCACAGCGGGTGACAGCTGCAAAGGTAGCATTCCTTTCACTTTGGAGATGGTGTATTAAGAACTTCTTTACTGTGAGGGTGACAGAGCCCTGGCATAGGCTGCCCAGAGAGGCTGTGGAGTCTCCTTCTCTGGAGATCTTCTTCTAAAGAAGAAGGCATCCACCTGGATGCCACCCTGTGCCCCGTGCTCTGGGTGAGGGGGGCACAGGGTGGCATCTTCCAGCAGGGGGAATTGGATTAGGTGATCTCTAGAGGTCCCTTCCAACCTCAACCATTCTGTGACAATCGATGAGCCAAAATTCAGGAAAATAATGTGAAGGAGTTCGGTGCCATACAAAGTCTAGAAAATAAATTGTTGCAATTTGCCAGCAATTCAGACATTCTCCTTGCTGCCTGACAAAGGCGCTAACAGGAAAGACAGAAAATAAAAAGCTCTTGCTTGCGTCTTGTGTTGCTGGCATCGAGACAGCACATTGGATTTATTGGGTACACTTGAACTGGGCACACTTGATGCAGAATTCAAATTCTGGGCACTGGGCCGCAGAGCCTGGTTTTGAGAACTCCTCCTATCTCTGGAAAGAGAATGTCTTCTTGGTTGATATTTGACTTTGAAAGGTGTTATCATTGTCCTCACTGAAAAGGGGAAAATATTTTTTATAATCCAAATGTTAATGACATCTCTGGCTTTAGAAATGAGCAATAAAAGAAAACCACATGTGAACATCTGATGCAGACCAGCTCTGTGACAGAACATCCTGCGCTTTCCTGACAACAAGCTCTCAGACATGAGCCCAGCTTTGCAGCTGGGCTTCAGGCTTATGGAAAACCTTGTCATTGACTCGGTTAGCTAAAGGCTATCTGGGTGTGGGAGCCCTTGTGGCAATGTGTACCCACTCTGGTGGGTTCTGCTTAGGCTCAAATTCCCCCATCCACTCACTGAAGTCATTCAAGAAGACCAGGTTTCTCAGCCATCCTGTAGGTCTGTTGATAGTTCTCGTCTATCGTTAAAAATACTCACATCTTCTGTCCAGTTTATTAGCAAAACTTCTTAATGACTGTTCTAATATTTATCTAAAACTTGAAAAAAATTGTTATGCTCTTGATTTGTGGTTTATGTTGAAAGCAAAAAAAACCACACAGTGACGAGTGTGCTTCATGAAGATTTATTTTCCGAAAGTTGGAGTGAATTGTGACTAACACAGCCTTCCCAGGGTTACTTTGGGAGACAGATATGAGGAAGAGTAGGTTGCAAGTTGGAGCTGCTAAAGGGATAAATTAACAATGGCCTAATTTGGACATTTAAAGGAGAAGGCATGCCATTGGGAAGATTAACATAGTGAAACTGTTTTCTGATTTGTTGGAGGGCACTCTTTTCCTCAAAACAGAATATCCTTCAGCTAGTGCTGCAGATCATATACAGATATCTTCAGGCTCTTACAGCTGCTCATTGTAGTGATTTAATTAAATTAATTAAGCCAGAACAGTATTCGGGCAATGAATAAGTTACCAAAATAGATGTAAGAGGAGAACCAAAACAGTGTCACTCTGCAGATATTGCGTCTTGTATATGGGAAGCTTCCCTATCCTCCTGTGATCATCCCTTATAAAAACCTGGTTCTTGAGAATAGCTGAGCATGGAATTTACTGCCAGATGCGTTTGAGGTGGGACTGATTTTAGAAACAAGCTGCTAGGCCAAAACTGCTCTAATGAATGAGAATATACAAGAGCAGATGGGACACCCTGTAGGAGGATGGTTAGCCTGCCTAACACAGGTCAGGTTGAAAGTTAAGAACTAATGTTTGGGTTTCTTGCGAGTAATTCTGCCTGCAGTTCTTTTCAGAAGCCCATGTGTGTGATACCGCAGAAGGAAAGGGGAAGTTTGCTTCAGTGTGTTTTGAGCAAGTTGCCAACATCAGCTGGTGAAGTGCCACTGGCAGTGGGCATGTCCTCACCCGCCTTTTCAGGGTGCTGCCAGCATGAGAGGGTCTGCTGGGTTCTTGTAGTTTCCTGATGCTCAGCTGCTACAGGCTTGAATGTCATGAGTTAGATGGAGGTATGTCTTCTAGCACTATCCTTCACTGGTAAAGGACTTTGCACTTCACAAATGAGGCATTTTAGTATACTTTACAGCATCTGATGTTTATATTAATTGGTGGTGCGATCACTACTTACATCTACACACACACTACGTACATAGCAAAGAGGAAAAAAGTTGAAGCCCTGCAGGACATCTTCATATTTTATTCATAATAGATTGAAGCCAAAATTCTGTCATGAACATTTTGAACTTAGAGGATTTATGCTGCATCAGAAACACTTTGTTTTGTTTTGTGTTTACTGTATGGTTGTCTTTGGAAATTGGACCAAACTGCTTTTACTTTTGGATTAAAAGTTTTTTGCTTATCTTCCCGAAGTTGCTCTTTTGTGCTCTAGTTAGTATCCTCCTTGTTTTGGAAGAAACTTCAACTGCCTTTCCCATCTAAGGTGCAAGATTGCTATTGTTTAAGCAAATGCATCCTTATCAAGGCATGCACCCACCAGGTAAAACCTGCGAGGTCATCTGAAAGTCTGGTGAGTAAACAGTCCTTGTTCTCATAATGTATCAGGCAATGAGCATATAACTAAACAGTTTTATTTTTAGACTTTTTTTTTGTACATTTTTCACAACGTTTACTTCATAAAAGACTCTCACCAGACACCAAAAATCACTTGTTGCTAACATGCAGCGGCCCTCAAGGTGAAAGGTAAGTCTGTAATACCTGCTTCCTCTGCAGGAAGCAGGTAAGTGTGGTTAAGGAACCTCCTATAGCTTCAGTTTATTAGGTGGGCAGAATGTAATTAGGTAAACTGGCATTTGGTCTGGAGGCTGAGAGAAAGTGCCATGAGGTATTTAATAACAAAAGGAATTCTTCAAAAGACAGGACTCCCAGAAATGCAGTGCTACCTCATGTCAGCCTTGAGGTGTGGACTGAACAGCACGTTAGACCTCTGATACCAGAGCTACTGCAGCTAATTGGAGGCAAGGAGAATTCCCTTGTCTATAACAGCAATTGGATCTGTCCCTTGGAGGGAAAGGTGTCAGCTACTGAATCATCCCACCACTTCTGGTGCACCTGTGTTTTCCTTGCAGGACTCCTATCCACACCGTGGCAGCAAATCGCGCTCCAGCCTGCGAGATCCAAAAGCATGAGAGTGCACAGGAGCTCTAGAGCCATGCAGGGGGCAGGCAGCTGGCTCGGCGCCGGCGCTGTGCTTCGTGCCCTCCGGCAGCAGTGTTCCCCGTGCCACGGCCGTGAGGGGAAGCGCAGCGCAGGAGAGGGGATTAGATGGTGGGAGGCTGGGAACAGCCGCGCGGTGGCCGGGGGACAGGATGTGGAGCGCTGCGCGTGCTCCTGCGCTGCGGGGATACAGCTGGGCTCAGCCACATGGGCGTCTGCTCTTTCCCATTTTTCCTTGGCATCCGTTATTGTGAAACGTGGGAAAATTTATTTGTTCCGGGTTGCGTAAATATTAGGAAGAATCTGCGAGTAATGGGAGAGTAGGAAACCTTGCTACAACTTCAGATTCATAAAAGCACTCTAAGTACCATAAAGATAACTGCCCAATATCAATCTTTAGGAAGGAATCTCTCAGTTTTCTTATCCTGTATGTCTAGGTTTTCATTTGTGAAATACACACAGCTGTGTTCTTCTTACAGGGCTGCTCTCTGCAGCCTTGCGATAGTGAACTGTATTAAATCTTTCTAAACAACCCTGCGCCCAAAGTACCTTTAGGTAATTAGAACCGTGTTTATTAAGATTGGTGTAAAGAATAATTACTCTGGAGGCATTCATATTGCTGGACAACACACCTGCATCTCGAGAGACAGCAACGTTAATTGTGAAGTGTGTATTTTTCTCCCTGCACAGCTTACATCAGCCTACTTTGCAAAATCTAAAATCAGCAAAGCAATTTAGCTTTCTTTCAGTGCTTTAAGGACTGGAAACTGGAAGAATTTTAATTTCTGTACAGGGCTAAAAAAAGCCATCCTTGTGTAAGCAATAGAGAGTTAAGTGTTGAGGTAGCCTTCTTCACTGGAAATAGGAGTTTGTTCTTGTTCTGTATCCAGCCTGAAGTGGTTCTTGGTGATGAGTTGCGTAATTCATACCAGCTGGCATATCTGTTTCAAGATGTGCTGGATTATATAGTGTCTTATTTGAGATATTTTGTCAGTAGCAAATACTGAACTGTTGCATTTCATTCCCCAGTGAAGCCTCACTGCAGAGGAGGAAAAATGTCCTATGTGATTATCTTCTCCAGTTTGAATGTATTGTGCAAATTTTAAAGTGGAACAGAATACAAATGCTATCAGAGATGCTTATGATGTTGATTACAATACTAAATCATAAAACTGGAAATGTATGGTTCTACATTATTTCTAAGAGGCTTTTTTTTCTTAAAGCCTCCAGGGCTCTGCTTTAATAGAGAGATTTATATAATGATTTGTTTTGTTTATGATGCAGAAGAGTAGCACTCTGATGAATACAAAGCTAGGAGCACATTAGCTATTTTAAATTAGCTTGAGAAGATGATCTGCAGATAAAATAACTTATAATATTTCCTGCAGTGTGCTTTTCAGACTGCCAGCTCAGTAGTTCATTTAAAATAGGTGCACCTGGAAACCCCTAAACTGCAGAGGTTTTTTTGTTTGTTTTGCCTTTTTTTTTATGAAATGAGCCTACAGATGCAGTAGCTTTAATTATCTTCACAAGTATTGTATTTAACTAAGCACATAGTTCAAATAGCAAAGCCTCCTGTAATATTTTTTTCTAGCTGTAGCGAATGCAGAAAGGGATTAAATTGAAACTGTATTATATTGTCTTGTGTTTCACTGTGAAGACCAATAGCCGACCAAAGAAGATTACTCCTCAATGCTGCATCTTATTTTTGCTTCCCCTTGAGCTCAACTATGGGATTAATAACCTGCAGGTACCGCACTGGTGTTTGTAACCGTATCTCTGACTTCCCCTGAGCATTAATATTGACTTCTCTTTGTAAAATGACACGTGAGGGGTTCATTCCGAATGTCGCCATTCTGTGACCATGCTCAAAACCCCCGTGAGTCTGGCGCTGACTGCGGGAGAAGGCTCTGCCTCACTGGCTTGGCTTCACTGAAGGGAGAAAAACTGCTGCCCGCCCTGCTGGGATGTGGTTGCAGAAGGAATTCCTGCGTGGGGCTGCAAGATTTCATTAAATAAGGAGTCTGTGGAAAGGATAATAACAAAGAAGTGTCTATGGAGAATGTTGAAAAGCAAAGAAAATCATCATAATTTGTCAGTGCCCTTAGTAAAGCCCAAATGAAGATGAGAACACATTTGGAATGCAGGGGTTTTGACTAGTGAATTTGTGAACTATCATGTATTCTAAGCAAAATTAGAGACTTATTACGTGTTCTGAAGATCTTTCTATACAATAAAAAATAAGAAAGAAAAAAAAGACTGTCTAATGTAGATTATTTAAATTACTTTTTTCTTTTAATACAATAATTTAAACTCATACCTGCAGGTTTAAGAACACCTGCCAAAGTACTGTACCTTTGTGGAAACTTTCTGGGTGTCCAACCAGTGCAATGTTGCCTACCCACACAATTTTTCAGTCATATAATTAAGACTTAAAAAATACTGTTTAGGCTGCTGCATCCTAATGTGGAGGGTCTAGGGGCAGCATTAGCAGTGGCATATGTAGATTTAGGTTAATCTGCACATAATCCCTGGTAGTAAAGTCCAGATAAATTTGGTCAATGTGTTTTAGGCTTGTCCACAGCGTTTTTATTTTTAACTCGCTAGCTAAGCCCAATTGCCATTCTCTGGGTCCGTTATTAAGGAAAGTGGATGGGGAAGGGGCAGGAGAGCAAGGCTTAACATGGACCTGAGTTTGCTGAAGGCATCAAGTGGCCAAGTTTTGCGGTCTGTCTGTTCAGGACATCAGCCTGCTCCCCTCTTGCTCTGCAGTCTTGAGTGCGGCTGGGTCTTTGCTATGATAACAGGTTAAGATTCGTTATTTTCGAGCTGCGGAAAGGATCTCTTTTGCCAACACCCCCTTTAGGGCCCGCAGCCCCTTGTGCGGAGCAGTTGCAGCTCCCCCAGGTTTTGCCTTTTGGCAGAAGCTCAGGGGAGCAGGCAGGAAGCGGCTGGCTCTCTGCATGGGAGCGCTGTTTAAAACCTCCTCTGGTATCTAGCGTCCTTGCTTAGTTCCCGTTTTCTTACTGTGTCTTGCACTTGGCTTGCTTTTTCAGAATCCATTGTAGCTACAGGTATTTCTCCATTTCATCGCCTCCTTTTTTCACCTAGACCAGCAGAGAAAGGAGGTTACAGTGGTACTGTTGCTGCAAGCACTTCCATGTTCTCTGCTGTCAGATCCACAACCGATCTTATATCTGAGGCTGCTCAGAGGCTGTTTCCTACCCTTACTACAAGGCTCTCTGGCTGCGCATCTCTGTTACTTCCTACTGGATCTTTGGAGTAAGCAAATAGTTTCAGCAGGCCAGTAGCTCCCCCTTAGGAAAATATTCAATTCTCCTGTGCACTGTGAATTATTCCACATTTTACTTATCCATGTCTCAATCTACTTAGTTGTTTGTAATGACCTGCTAACTTTAGCTATTTTAAATGTTTTCCAGCGAAGCATTATGTGTTTTCAAGAGCTGGCCTGGTGACTCTGGTACTAGGAGAGTGTTTGGGACATACGAATACTGTATTCCTGAGATTTGTTTGTTTCTCCAAGCATTTCTTAAGACTTGTCCAAAACAATTTTATAACAAAATCAGAATATATAATGCAAAATAAGAATGAAGAAACTGTAATCTATTTTGGCCTTTCTTCCTTTGCTTCTAGTGTATAAAACACTTTGCTCATTTCCACAGAAGTGGAAATGCAAAATGCAAAAGTTTAGTGATTTAACAAGCCTGTGCTTTTATGATGAAGTTGAAATGGAATGAGGTATCTTAGAAGTGGGAGAAATATGTCACTGTACATCTCTGAAAGCTATTTTATGATTCATTTGCAGCAGGTGAAGTTCCATGTTAAGGAGCGTGACTACCCAGCCGTACAATGCTTCACTTAAAGAGCTGTGATTTCTGGCTTATTCAACCAGAAATTTCTTAAGACAGGGATAATCGCTCTGAAAGCAAAGTACACAAAACCTGACCTACTAGCCTCTTTTTTTTTTTTTTTTCTCCTTTAAGCTTTTATCTCATGATTCATCTTGTGCGTTTAGCGGGGTGGGAATCTATCTACTTTTCGGATAAGATGTAATTTCTACTTGGAGGACAGCTGGTATATACCCTGTGACATTTGTTATAGCATATGAGTCTATCCACAGTGGGCAAAAATCTGGCTGAGTTGGTTTGACCTTGACTTGCGCAAAATCTTTTGGGAAGAATTATAGAAGCGAGAGACAGACAAGTTAATTTCTGCTTTTCCCCTGGAACTGTCATGTGTGTTTCCAGCCCTTGTGTTGACTTGGTGCTGCAGCGGGAAGTTGAAGGGCAGGGGAGAAGCAGCAACGAGCAAGCAGCTTTGTTATGCCCCCATTTCTGGCATCCTCATCCTCCTGCAAGGTGTCTGAAAGCAGTTAATGTCGTCCTGCCCATATATATATATATAAATATATATATATAAAAGAAAACTTTCATCATGAATGAGCATAGTTGATGTTTGCCCGTTTCAGAGAAAAGCAAATTGTGGGAATGTTTCAGTCCCTTATGAAGGGCAGAATAAATTTAAAGTAGGATTATGAATAAAGGTGGCATTTTAAGTAGAAAGCTAAGAATGTATTGTTCTTTATAGTACATGGATAACTAAAATGCTAGTGCCTCACCTCACTGGGAGATGAGGGTGAGACGAGGGATAAATTTGTCTTCTTTTTGTGCCTAGGAGAAATACTGGATATGTGCAGAGCAGAAGGAAGCACACTGTTCCTGTTTTGGCATGTCAACGTGGCACTGTCCATCACCCTGTAATCTTCGATAGTTAGTACAATATGAAGAAAAAACAGAGTGAAATTGAATCAGAATAAAAGCAATAGCGTGTGTGACACATCTGGGTTCACACTCCGGCATGCTGAATCAGATAGGTGCTTTCCTTTTAGCAGAGAAAACTATATCTTTCATACTTGGGGAAATACTCACTTTCCTTTATTGCTCTTCTGCTCTGTCAGCATCTTCCTCTCTGTTTCTGGGCCCACAACTCATTTTCAGGTCCCTTGACAGAACCTACTTGTATGTTCAGATTATGCCCCTCGTGGCCATCGTGCATGTTTTAGTTGTCTGAGGCCAGTCATGTTGCAGGCTGAGCTTTTATTAAAGCATCCCCTTTATGAAGAAAAACTACATCACCACTGCCCTGTTTTCTGAGGCCTCTTCCCCCAACATCTTTTCACCAGAGCTGATAAATCAAAAGCTTTGATGCTTTGCATTATGGATTCAAACCTCCACTTAATGCTTTGTCTCGTGCACTAATGTTGATGAAGGGCAACATTTCTATGCTGTGATTCACCCCCTATTACACTTGTAATTTTAGTAGGGTTAGCAGAGTTTAGGAAAAAAACAAAAACTTGTTACCATTCAAGAAGGAAATGAGAATGACAAAATCATTCTTTTGCTGGGAAAAGGAGGTGAGTTTACATTAGAATACACTTGCAAATTCTGAAAGCCAAAATGGAAAAACATTTTTGATCAAAGCCATTGTACTTTACTTTGCCATGAAGTTAAATTGTGCCCTGTGGCTGAATGTACCCCATCTTCACTGTTGTCTATGTCATTTTGCATTTTGCTATTTAAAAAAAAAAATATTTTTCTGTTATTTGAATGCATTAACTGACCTTTATTAATTTCACTAGACTTGTATCTTGCCAAGTCTAGTACTGGACTTGTACTAGAACTTGTAGCGGGGAGAAAAGAGCCTACGTGCCAGAAAGCAAGAGCCCTTGCAGTGCAATTTCACCATGTTGCTTTCTGAACAAGAAGCAGAGATGCAATATAATCTCACCCCTTTGGAAGAGATTTTTGTTGAGGAAACATATTATTTCCTTTCCCTTTACAAACACACGTGGCAAGCGTGGAAAGTTTATGCGGTGGAGAAGCACATAAACTACTGTGAAACAGCTCAAAGCACACGCTAAGCTTAACCCCGACTGCCGCATGCTTCAGTCCTGGGTCTCGACTTTGGCGGAAGCTGCTAATTGTGTAGTTGCTTCATGATGTGGCTAAACGTGCACGAGGGATTAAGCTGAGATTACAAATCTCTTAACTCCTGACCTCGGCCAGACACCAACACCGGCCTCCAGAGATGCAAGGCTGATGGGCGGCCCCCACTGCTGCCATCTACCCAGCGCGACCTTGTCTGAGGGAAAAGCAAGGGTGATTGGAGCATGGTACTTTCCAGTGTATGTGAATACATGGCAAGTGCATGGTCAAGAAAGCTAAAAACAGTGCGGACCAAAAACCTGAAATAGGGAATAACAAACATTCGTAAAAACTGAGTTATGGACAGGTGACTTTTGGACATGTTTCCTGACTATTCTGCTTGCACAGGAGAACCTCAGCAGCTCTGGAAGGTGACCAGTGTCTCTTCTATTTAACAAGCAAACAAGAGGAGAACCCAAACAGAGTCCAGAACACTGCTGGAGAGGCTTTAATACTGATTTCTGAAACAAATAGAGAATGCCTGTTTTTCAAGAGTCCTTGTTTCTTACAATTAAATGTACAATGGATCTTTGAATTCCTTACACTGTGATTTTTAGAACGCGCCAAACAGGAATTAGGCATTACATTTCCCTTTATCTAAGCCAGTGCCACGATGACAGAAAGCAAGGGCCATGGGAAGGACTAAGGTCTTTGCTTAAATGCAGAGGATGGCAAATGACCTTAGTATTGAGTCAACCAGTGATTTGGGGCCTTTCCCTAGCTGATGCCTGCGCGCAGCCCAGGTGCGACCCTGTGGCAGCGCAGGGAGTCGCTGCTCCGCGCATGGCGCGAGGGAGGGCTGCAGTTCAAACCCCAGCAATGCGCACGCCGCGCCGGTTCTTGCGTTTAAAGGGGATGTCATGAGAAAGGCTGCTGTGAATTGCAGAGGAGGGGTAAGGTAGCTATTAAGATTTTTATTTTGTTAGGTTGAATGAGCTCTTTTATATTTTAATAATGTTACTAAGCTTGCAAGTCACTTTTTTTTTTAATAAGCATGATTAGCAGTTTGAACCTTAATTTATGATTTAGGAATTTACTGTATCTCTCGTAGTGGCAGAGAAAATAACTTCATTAAATATGAAGAGATCTTCTTCAAACGTTCAAAACATAATGACTATGTTTCTAGGGTCTTTAGGACATTTGCCAAACCAAAGCACTTCATCAAAACTGATTGCCATGGAAAGCAAGATTACAGACATTTCATATTTAATGTGCAGGCATTTGTATCATTTTAAATATACTTTTTTTTTAATATATGAAAGTCCTTTGAGATAATAATTTGTTTTCCTGTCAAGCACTAAAAAACTGCCTGAGTGGATGGTAAATTCCTTACAAAGAAACCTGGCTTGGTTTTCCCATGGCTGTATCATTCTGAGTTATGAATTTTCAAGAAATCCCATATGGTTACCCTTGCATTCTTTTAATGGAGGACAGAACCATTATTTCGTTGTAAAAACAAGATGAGCCTTGAGCAAGCTTGTTAGTTTTGCTAACAAGTCCATTTTATTATTTTTTTTTCCTGATGGAACATACTTTGAAGATTATGAAAATAAATCAATGTGCAATGCATTGAGAGGTATCAGGCCTCAACAGGAAAGCACTTAACCACACGATTAAGTCTGTTTTTACATACCAGGGCTGCTCCCCTCCATCCCCTGCTTAACTTGAGGTCTATGATTTAATCTTTTATAGTTCAGCATATGGTTGCTCTTCCTAACTGGGTCTCTCACCGGAGCTGCTGATGCAGATATTTTGGCAGTGGCTCGTTTCCCTGCGATGCTGCGTTTCTGAAAATGCGCGTGTTTTGCCAGCACCTGTAGGGTTCGCGCCTACTGCGGTCATCAATCTTGGTGCCCTTTGCGTGCTCTTTGCTGCGCGTGGCACCTGGCGGCAGCGCTGTGGAGGCTGCGGAGGCTGCTGCGCCCCTCTCCGTTTGAGCGGGGGCCTCGCTCTCGCGCCCTCTCGACAGCCTCAGAAGTTTCGGGAAAGCTGCTTGTAACGCGTGGTGCAGATTCTGTTGTTGTAATGAGACTCCGCTCCTCTGGTATGTGGAGTTGGCGTGAATATTTATGAACCACATACATACAAAATCTACTGGCCCACCTTTCATTATGTCGATGAAATCGTAATGAGATTTCACCCGCCTGTCAGAAAGTTGCTTCCCTCAGATGAATTAAGGAGGCGAAATTTTGCAGCATGGTTTTGCACACAATTTATTCTCTGGGTTTTCTATCTGAAAATAAGAAACCCTCCATTTGCTACCCGGCACTTTACGCAGGAATGTTTCTGCGGTTGCGAAGCCTCACTTCAAGGCTTCAAGCCCATCAGAAGGACAAGCGATGAGAAGCAGAAGACGCTGTCGCGGCCTGGATTGAGCTGTGTGCTGCGACGGCGGCAGCGCACGACCGTCCCGCCGGAGCCGGAGCTGGGCCCGACGGGCCGCCCAGGCCGCGCGTTGTGCGGGTGGGCTCAGGGCAGCTGATGAATGTCCGCAGCCCCCCGGGCTGACGACCCATTTTTCATCATTAACGTGGCCCGGTCACTCACATTGATCCCAACTAGAGGGCATCATCTGCCGTTAAGAGGGTGATGACTCGCTAAAAATGAAGGCCTGAAACTAATCACGTATAGTTAGAGCCTGGCTGGCCACTGCCTTGGAGGGCTCCAGCGCGCTGCAGGGAAGCGGATCCCTCCGGGCGCTGCGTGTGGAGATGCACCGGCTGTCTTTGAAGGCATGTCGTGCTATTATGGCTGTCACCGAGGCAAATGCTGCTGGGGGAACCTCTCCTGTCTCCTTTTGCCTTTTTTTTTCTTTTTCCTGGATGTTTTGCGATAAGAGGAGCGGAAATGAGGAGTGAATTTGGGAGCGTAATGTTACGCCCATCCAGTCAAGTCGAGATCACCCTGAATGATTGGGCTGCCAAGGGCCTCTGAGTTCCCTTTGCAAAGGTCTTTCCTGCCTGTCTAGGCTCCTGCCAGCCCTTCTGTTTAGCTACTTATTTATGTGTTTGTGTAAAGACTTCATCTCTTTTGTGTACAAGTAACACGAATGCCTGGCGTGATGCCTTACGCGGTGTTTGCCTTCGACTAGTCCTCGTTTGTTTATACGGAGTAAGCCCAGCGGGGGCGTCGAGAGGGAGGATCTATGTAAATCGCAGCCTCAAGTGAAACCGTAGACGCGAGGTCAGCCTGGCCGCAGGCAGTTCCTCTGCGTTGCGAAGGTCTCTGCCCTTGTTTTTTCCTCTCCTGACCCCACTGAGCGTGTTGCCCTTGTGAGAGTTCCCATCACCGGAGGCTGCCCCTGGAGGAGTCAGCAGGGCTGCAAGGGATCCCCTTGCAGGAGCTCATCCCTTGTTAGCAGGAGGCCTTCCGAGAGCCCGTGCTGCTGCTGCCGGAGGGGCCCAGCCCTCCCGGGACCTTCTCCTGGGGCCTTCGTGCCCAGGGTTCTCCTGGAGGAAACGCCGCCGCGTTGTTACCTGGCAGCTCCTGAGGTGCTCTCACTGCTGAGTGCTTTGCCCGTGCTAAAAGGTCCTTAAATGCATCAGGCAGCGTTCCACTTCGCGGTGAAGTACGGGGCGGGCAAATGATGCCCAC
>VWPW01027854.1:0-10299 GCA_013389825.1 Crypturellus undulatus
TCTATGGGATTTTTCCTGACCCTGCCATAGCCAAAACAATTCCCTTGGCATGCAGGAGGGGAGCAGGAATGCTGCATGGCCCTGCCCTCAGCTCTTGGATATCGGAGTCCTCCTCACCACTTTATTGCAGAACTTAATAGGCAGGAAAGAAAAAGAGGAGAGGAAAAAAAATACATTTTGGGCTTTTGGAACAGCCTCTGTCCGAGCAGCTCCAATCCCAGCTCCTGAGGACACGCACTGATTCAGCAGCACTGGGCACTTCAGCTGCCCTCACACAGGGAAGGGAGGCCGAGCATCACTTGGTCTCATATATATAAAAATACATATGAGGGCTGCTGAAATACCCCAAGGGTAAATAAGTGGCTTTGCTGAACATGCTCAGCCTCCGAGAGCCTGCTTGGTCCATCCTGCTCCCTCCACACGCTCCAGAAAGCAGCAAAACTCGGGAGGGCAGTGCCAGAAAGCACCAAAACGGCAGTGCCAAAGCAAGCGGGGACAGGTGGGACGGGGCCGGCACCGCTGCATCCCTGCGTTTCTGGTGCCGAAGCGGAGGGCAGGCTGCAGCTGGAGCTGCCGGCGCCCTCCCTGCTCGCTAATCACAACCTTTCAGGCTTCTCCCGGTGCGAAATTGCTAGCTCCGCGCGGCGAGGCCACGAGGAGCGATAGCGTAATGACAGCGCACGCTCTGCATCCGAACCCGCCGCAGCACCAGCGCAATTAAAGCAGCTGGAGCTGCTTATTTCCAAGGATGGAGCGCCGCAGCATGGAAAGCCTCGGCCTTTTGCCAGGCACCCAGCAAGGACCCTGCCGGGTTGCTCTGAGCAGGTCCCAGCTAAGGGCGCTTGCAGAGGTGCCTCGTGCGCAGCGCAATCCCAAGTGCAATCGTCACACATCCCGGCAGCCCCAATGCCCATGGCAGGCAGGGGACACGCACCGAGCACAAGGGGGAATCGAGCCCGAAAAATTTTGCCCCTTTTGTGTTTTCCCTCCCTTTATACTGAAATACCATGAGCACAAAAGAGCTTTCCAAAGTCAGGAAGGGATTAGGAAGAGTTGCTCGAAATAGCTCCTCCAGACCTAGCCCAAAGCAGTGCTTTTATGATGGCCAAGCCACTAATTCAGCTCCTCATTTATCGTAACCATAAGGCATTAAATGCACGAAATGCCTAGGAGGGGTTTCCCATAGCTTTCCATGTTAAAAAAAAAAAGGCAATTTCTAGTAGTTCCTCTAATGGAAGCTATTTTCTGCAATAACCTTGTGCAGAGCTATAGCAGTGTAAGCGTTTCGGGCAAAGAAGACAGCAGAGATGGAAAAATGCAGCAATATTGTGGCAGCAGCAGCGTTCAGATTATCTCGCACTATGCCCTGATCTAATCAGTATGAAAAACAGCATTTTTAAATTACCAGGCTTGTGTTTAAGCTGACTGCAGGCCTGCGATACATTAATTGGACTTCATTAAACTTCCAAATGATGGAATTACTTTATAATACTCTTTTGTATAAAACTGCTATTGTGGAGAAACCAAAGTACTTCTGAGAGGGAACAGACATTTTTCTATACAGACATTCTGTGCTATAAAATAGAAAACAGAATTATCTAAGGAATGTAATACAACTTGAGGAATAGTTTTATATAAAGCACTTTCCTCCCATAGGAGATGCAGGTAAGTACCAGAATATATCAACTTGAGTTATCCAGCTCAGTTTTCTACTGTGATTGATTATCACATCCTAATGAACAGCAAATGCACAATCATTCCTGTAAGAAGATTTAGTTTCAAAAATATAGACAGGGTCCCACTTTATATTTATCTCCAGATGTATAAATATATTTATATATACTCTATAACATCAGAGATATCAACACAACATTTAAAATACATTTCAGCAGCTAGTATTTATTAAGTGTGAACTACTAATGACAGCGTGCTTTGGGACACCGTATTACAGAAAATAACATCCAAGCTCCTCATCTCTCCTCAAAGCCACACAGTTTTCTTTTCCAATGAAATATCCAAGCAGGGAGGCACTTACAGATGTTTCTCACCATGGTAGTTTGGCTGGATATGCTATTTTTACTCTGTTCCCAGATTTCTCCTTCCTTGCTGAATGCTTTTACTGGCATCCAAACAAATGAAAACAGAATTCCACACTTGTCAAGACCATCACATTATATTAGCTGCTTTCCAAAAAGATGACACCCGAGAAGCAAAAAACCATTCCTCCTGCTTTATAAATAACACAAATAGGTGAGGACAGCAGGAGTGCGTTAGTGCTGAAAGACATTTAGCAATGAGCACAAAAAGCGCTCGGTTTGGGTTGGGGTTTCTTTTGCTTTTTGTTTTTGTTCTCTTTCCCCCCCTCTTTTGCAAAGCTGAAACCCAGAGGCTCTTGCAGCCCGTCAGAGGCTTATGCAACCCTCCCGAGCAGCAAGGGCTGCACTAACCATCCCCAAGCAATACGAAGATGATACCACTTACATCGACGACGAAGATCTTCTGGGAGTCATCCAGAAACTGGACCTTGAGATGCAGCATCCTGCGGGCGCGCGAGCGCTAGCGGAATGAGCGCCCGGCCGCGAGCACCGGCTCCGCTCCCTGCACCGCGACGGCTGCGCTCGCACGTGCAGCCTTCTCCCCGCTGCAACGCGGCAGAATGCCTGCAAGCAGGTTGAAGGAAAATGCTGATATCCACCCCCAGGTCCCAACAGCACCGCTGTGCTAAGGGGTGGTTTTCCCCTCGTGCAATTACGGTTTCCCAGCGCTGATCCCAGCAGCATCTTCTTAATTCAGGTTCACTTCCATTCATACAGAGGGGCCGGAGAGCCTTGTGTTCGGCTAATGTGACCAGAAGTGTCCTGCTAGCTGCGTGAGGTAGGATATAAAATTATATATGATCTATATGTAAATAAATAAATACGTATATACAACAATACTGCCATGGCACTCTCAGAGCGCTGTATTAGATGCCACTGAGATTTTGTTTCCTGTTTTCTCTTCAGTTTTTCCATGAAACACCTGCTGTAAAAGTGGCTCCTTGGCAGCAGTGCCATTTGCCCTATTCCTCCTTATTATCCCCAAATACCCCAAGTGTGCCAGGATAGAGCCTCTCAGATGGGGTCCTTAACAGGTACCCAGGTTGTAAAGAGGAAAACCAGAGAGCACCCGCGGATCAGCATCATCCTATACGCTTTCCCATACAACTATAGGGAAGAAGGGCCTGGTAGGCTCCAAAATGGATTTCTGCCATCCTGCTGGTAACAGCCATGGGAAGAGCCGGTCTCCCTCCTTCTGCTGGGGGCTGCAGCAGGATGGGGCAGCATGGGGAGCCCTGCATGGAGTCACCACCAACAGCCGCTCTCCTTATCCACCCTGTTTGGAAATAACACAGGAACAAAACACGAATATGGGATGGCAAGGCAGGGAGCAAGTGCACCAGCGAGCAGGCTGCTCATCCCAGCGTTCCCTTGGATTTCAGTACTCCAGAACCCAGCTCCCTGGCACCAGCTCTGCCGGGGAGGATGTTTCTATGCACCTAATCTGACTCCCTGAGCTTGCCGGCTGTATTTGCATTCGGGATTGCAATTGTATTTGGGGTCGCATTGCACTAGGCTGTGGTCTTTTCTGGTCTCTCATTGCTTGCTAGGATGCAGAACAGAGCAGAAAGTCTAATTTCTTGCAGATGTCCCTGCAAACTTTCCCTCCTGGTTCTTAGGGTTTTCCTCCCTGCTCCCGAAGCGCTGACCTCTCCGTCCTCCCATCCTGCTGATGCAGAGCTGAGTCACGTCACAGCCCCTGCGTTTTGTCATTTTTACCATCAGATTCATTCCAGAGGACAGAAAAGGAGGAAGACGAGATAGAGTCATAGGAGAGTCAGGGGATTTTCAAATAGTGCAACCCAAAAGCAAGAGCTCGTGCCCGGCTGGCAAGGAGAAGGGCCGTTCTGTGCTAATGCAGCTCTTCCCACTCAAAGCATTTGCTATCGGCAAGGGGCAGGAACTCACCCGTGTGGACTTTGGTCCATGGAGCGCCAGGCAGATGAAAGGAACATGGTCGGCTGTTTAATAAATATATCCAAGGCAGTGCACTAAAACTGGAGGGAAAAAAAAGAAAAAGGGGAGAATATCTATCTGAAAGATGTGAATTTGTTTAGCTTAGAAGAGAAAGTGGAACTACCGCCGTCTGCTAGTGCGAGACGTCCCGGTGCAGTAAGAGTGATCAGCTGTGCTCCAAGGCTATGGAAACACGTGTCGGAGATGCTCCGGGAAGCCTTGGTCCTGTCTGGGTGCACAGTGGGGCATCCAGGGCCCTTCCAACCTCTCATTTCTCCAGCTCTGCACAGGAACCCGCCAAGATGCTTCCTGTTTGCAGCCTTGCGTAAGAGAGGAGACTTTCCAAGGATTTAGTCATTCCTGGATCTCCTGTTGCCACTGGTTACAGAGGGCCTGTGTGGGAAGGGGAAGGAGCTGGAGGTGACAGGAAACGTTTTATTCCCGACGGTGCTGCTAATTCCCTGGGTGAGCGCAGCAAGCACCCGACTCCCTGCAAACCCATCCTCTCCCTGTAAAGCACTGGCCCATTCCTGGATGGAAAGGCTTCCAGAAAAATAATAAAAAAAAGCTGCAAAAAAGATCATGAGAATATCAAAATCACCAAAACAGCAAAATCTCGTTTCCCTTACAGCCCTCAAATGAGGCTCTTCTCCGGAAAATACCCAATTGGCCCTAAATAATAAAAGTTTTTCAAGTCTTTAACAATGAATATTATTTTTCATTGACTTCCCNAATAATAAACAAAAGCTGCAAAAAAGATCATGAGAACATCAAAAAATCACCAAAACAGCAAAATCCCGCTTCCCTGAGAGCCCTCAAATGAGTCTCTTCTCCGGAAAATACTCGATTGGCCCTAAATAATAAAAGTTTTTCAAGTCTTTAACAATGAATATTATTTTTCATTGACTTCCCCGGTTGCGTTTTATTTTGCTCCTATCTCTACAGCTACAATGGACTGGGCAAGTCCTTGGCTTCTGAAAAACCCGGCTCCAGACCCAGGCTATTTATTAAATATAATAAACAATGCCACATTTGCAATTCCACCGAACTGCCCTTGCCAAATGCCAGCGAAACAGGCTGACATCACTGTGCTTGCAGCCGATTACTCATGTAATTGCCGGGGAAACTCAAATTGTTGCATTTTTAATTTGGTGGCTTAGGTGTAATCCGCTCGTTACCTTCCAGCTGCAGGACTGGGTTTCTCTGTCCTGTCACCAGAGATGACTTTATGCAGCAGCATTTCTCTCTTCTCCGGGTTTCTAATCCTGCTCAGGACACTGGTCCTCGGTGCCTCGGGTATTTGGGGTCTGCTCTTGCAATACTCCCATTTGTAGCTCTATTTACGGCCACGCAAGAGCGCTAATCCCACTCGTGCAAAGAAACCCCATGGACACCCTGGTGCTCATCAGCGTTAATTAACTGTGTGAGCAAAACCTGATGAGACCGACAGGAGGGACCAGCAGGAAAACTCACAGCAGGACCTCAATTGGGCTGGACTGCAATAAGAAGCAGGTTTAGTTTTGTTGAAGCACTAAGACAAATTCATCCTGTTCCCCGTGCTTTATTTTAGCAACAGTTTCTGCCATGCAGTGGAGCAGAGTCCATCGCACAGACCCTGTTCTTGCAATTACATTTTTTTACTTCAACTTCAGTGGAATCCCGTGGCTCTTTTCATCAAGCTCCACTAACGGAGCAGGAAATTGCAAATAACCTTGCTTGCACCCAAAAAACCTCCCAAGTTCAAGTATAATCTGCAACCAGGCACCTGTTGGACAAAATAGCCACAAGCACGAACCGTTACGTGAAGTCTTGCTAAGAGATATCCAGCTCATGCAACAGAAGTCCTGAAATAGCAACTTATTTCAGATTCTCGTCTCTCGCTGCCCTGTACGGTTGCAGGGACAGAGCTCAGTCCTGCTCTGGAGAAAAACTGCAGCTAGAAGAGCTAGACCGTCATTTCCAAGCTCCCTCTTGTGGTCGTTGTGCCCAAAAAGCAAAATAAAAACAAAATAAATGTGCCAGGAATGGACAATTCAGTGCAGCAGAAACACAACCTTCCCACGTCCATGTGGACCATGCTCTTTTCTTCATTTTTCAGTTTTTATATGTTATGTAAAAAAAAAACTATTACCAGGAACTGAAGAATACGGTTTGCTGTAAGCTATATCAGCAAATGTAAATGATAGCAGCAGCTGTACGAGAAACCTAAATTGTAGCCCAGCCCTGGCACTGCCCAGAATAATACGTGATGGCATTTTTAATGCACGGCTTGCACTTTGTTGTTGGCACAACTGTATAAAAAACACTTGATGTTTAGTTAGAAAAGGCTGCTTGGAAAGATCTGCATGCGGAAAGGACAAGTATTGCGACTCCATCAGGAGCCCCGGTGCCTCCAGAGACCCAGGCTGCTCCCAGCACTCAGTTCTGGCATTTCTGGCCAGGCAGAGGCTTCGCTGAATCTGTGTCGTAGTGCAAAGAGCAGGGCTTGCAAATGCTGGTCTCGATTTGCTCCAGGCATGGACCATTCCTTGCTTTGCCGCCAGCATATATTGCGCTTGCAAATCCCCCGGTTAAGCTGATTTATGTGGGAATTCGTGCTCGGGCGCCCTGTTATCAGCATCCCACGCCGGTGCCCGGGCTCTCCATCCCCGCGAGGGCTGCCAGGACCCGACCAACCCTCCCTCCTCCCCAGGGCTCGTGCGGATCTTCCCTCGTTTATATCCCCGAAGGACGGAACACAGGGCCTCCTCCCCAAGGAAGAGCGAATCCTGATTGCAAAATACCCCCATTCCACCAGAAATCCGAGTGGAAGGCGGGCAGCGTCTCTGCTCCTGGGATAAAAAGGCCAGAGGGGTGAAAACCTTTGCTGAGACCAGCAGGGAGGAACCTGGATCCGAAGGCGGATTCTGAGGACGCTGCCAAATTGAGTCCGTAACACCGGGTGAGGAGACCCAATGCTAGAGGAAGGGATGGGATTCTAGGAACTACGTTACTTACGTTCGTGACAGATGTGGTTTCCTTCTTGGCTCACGACAACCAGCTCGGCTTGATTAATCCTTGATTACATCTAGGCAAAGGACTGCACGTGTTCCCAAGGTGCCTCCAGGCTCACGGATCAGACCCATCCCGCCACATGGATCTTGATCCTGAGTTTCGTTAACACGGTTCCCTCCCAAGCAGCCGCTCTTCACCCACTCCCTTCCCTTCCTTTTAACCTCCCCTAGGAGATGGTTATCACAATTCAGCCCTATCCTACTGATTCCAGGTGTGGGGCTCCAAGCAGGGCTAAGGTGATGCTGAAGCCCCTCTTGGGAGCGGGATGTGGAGGGAAACGGAGCAGTTTCCATCTGGAGTCGGGAGTTTGGTGCTTCTGCAGGGATCAAAGGCAACTTCTGCCTCCTCGGGGGTGGTGGCTGCAAGACAGACGCGTTCCAAAGAGCAGGAAAAGCTTCAGCTACACCAGATGTGTCCCCAGCGGAACCATTCGCCGCCGGAAAGAGCTTCTCACCACATCGTGACCCTGCACAGGCCCTGGAGCTGAACTCTTCATTTAAACCTATTTTTAAAAGAAAAACTTGCATTACTGAGATTAGACACACGGCGTTGGGCAACTCTGTGCTAATTCCTGGAGCATCAAATAGAAACCGATGGGCTCAGGGATGGGACACAGAAACGCAGGGCTCAAGGACTCGACAAGGTTGCTCCTGGCTACCCATTGTACTAGCCTAGAAGGAGGAACTAAACATCCTCCCCTATCCATAGTTATGTTGTCTCCAAAAATTCTCATGGAAAACAGTCTACCATCTCCAATAGGGGAGCTTCAACTATCCTAAGAGAAGTTTTTTGGGTTTTTTTCCCCTCATTTCCAACATAAATCAGCTTTGCTGGAAATTCCGTCTATTTTGCCTTGCTTTCCCACGGCAGACACGCTGCGGTTGAGTCCGCGATTGCTGCTAACTTGCTTTCTGATTGCTGCTAACTTGCTTTTAAGAATAAGGGTCTAAGGTCTGCCTCGGTGGCAGGATGGATCCCAAGCTGCCGATTAATCACTCTTTCTGCCGGTCCCAAAAGGACCAGCAGCCCTTCAGGAATGTCACAAACAGCAAATATATTTCCTATTTTTTGCCCTGACCAGATAATTCAAGTCTCATGTCAAGACAGATCTTCCAAGGACACGTAATTGGATGAAGTAGGCAGCCTAAAGGCAGGAAAAATGCAAGAAAATAAGAGTGGGGAGCCAAAAAAATCCCAAACGCTGATTGCCTGTTTAATTTACTGAGTTGTGTTTAGTTATCGAGTGTGTATTTCAGAATGGGCATGGCAGGTTAAGGTGAAATGAGTTAACTCACAAGGATACGGCAGGGAGATACCTATGGCTTCCATATATATTTCCCTTCATGTCCCAGCTCAGAGCGTGCAAAAAGTCCATTTTTAAAATGATTCTACAACAGTGCATGTGATTACGGGTAAATCTGAGCATCTCGTGGTTCTTAACGCAGCCGCCCACAGTATTACAGCAGGGAGGTGCTAAAACTAACATTTTCCATCGGAGACAAGACCCGCTGCGATCACCCAGCGCCTTGCGTTGGTGTCTCACATCCCGCTCAAGCCTGATCACTGGAAACACCAACTGGAGGAGGCAATTCCCTGCTAGGAAGCTGTCCCAGAGCAGCGGCGTGCATGGACCAAACACAAACAGCAAATGTTGCCCGTCAGCGAGTGCGTTCCATGCTCTGCAAAACGAGACTGTCCCTCAGCAAATAGTGCAGGTAGCTCCAGATTTTGCAAGGGGCCTGGAAGAGAAACTCAGCTTTGAAAGGGAGCCCCAAGGGTGAGGAAGTTTTTTTTTTTTTTCTTACTAATTCCGTATCAAAATATATTGTTTCCATGGAGAAATTCCAATCGCCCCATGAGAGAGTGGGGACTCGAGAGGTGACTGAAGGCGAACGAAGCTCCCGGGGCTCCCGCTGTCCCGCAGTAGCTCAGCGGGGACGGCACACGCTGCTGGAGGAGCCCGGTCTCATTTCAATTAAGACAAGAGACCCCTCCACCTCATTAGAGCAGTAATTACGGCTGAGCCTCTGCTGTGACTCAGGGCTGCTCCAAGTGCAGCCGATCTGCAGGTGCTTTCAGAGCAGGGACTGTAGACTCGTGCATACAGATTCTCTTATGTGTCCCGCTAGGATTGAAGTGACTCGAAGCTGTCACCTCTGCCGGGTAGGACACTGCTCACCCACACACCCGCAGCTGAGGGAAGCACTGGGGTTGACTCTCAGCACCCAGATTTTTAGGAGATAACGTGCTAACACACACCCCTGCAGCTTCCAAACCTGAGCGCTCCGCGCTGTCACATCAAGGCAGATCCGTGATGGAAAGTTGTCTCAAGCTCCAGCTGGACCCGCACGCAGCTCCCGGGCTCCGAGAAGCGTCAGGAAGGGGCTGAGAGCACCACAAGGAATCGGGGAAGCTGCTGTGGAATTAAGACTTCCAAGTCACGCTAGTGAAGAGAGATGCACGGAGCAGCCAACTGACCGACCTTGGGAGTTCCCATGTGCAGCAGCACATTAGGACCAGTCGGAACACGGCAGCTTTATCCACCAGCACCAGAGCCCGGGGAAGCGGCGTGAGGGAAGCCAGCACTGCGCCCGCAGTGCCACTGAATGGGAAATTCCCCCTTTCCCTGTCATTTGCCCTCAGGGCAGGTGTAAGGAGCAGGAAGGAAGGGCAGGGAAGCCAGGCCCCAAGACAGAGCTGATCCTGCGCAGGAGAAGCAGGGTGAGAGGGTGCTAGGTGCTTCTGCTTCTCTATGTATCACTGATAATTGAAATTGGCTCTAAAGTAGCCAGTTTTTGCAGAGTTTAATTTGCATTTTTTATTAATGTGTGGCTTCAGCCACATTTACTGCACTTGAGATCAGTACCAAGCGCTGGAGCGCTGTGGAAGATTGTTGCTCTTAGGGCCCTGATGACTCAGATCACTGACTTGCAAACTCACGGCTTTTACTGGAACATTTGGGATAACGGTAATCAAATAGCTTGGAGCCCTCTCCACAGGCTTGCTAGGAAAAGAGAGTCTGCTTCTCGCAAGAACTGAGCTGCAGCAGCGTGGAGTTTGCATTAGCAGAGCAGAGACTGAAGCAAGGCTGGAGGAAGAGCTGTCAGGACCCACTGCACTTGCAACTTCAATGCACTGAACACACTGCATGCCAAGAAAAGTGTATAAATAAAGTAAGGTTAAAGTCAAGAAA
>VWPW01027967.1:0-16040 GCA_013389825.1 Crypturellus undulatus
TTGCTGGGCTCCGGCGGTCCTCCAAGGAGTTGTGCTGGGGCAGGTGTCAGGGGGTCTCTGCCGCTTCTCACTTCTGCTCCACTCCATAGGCGCTTCCTCCTGTGGTGGCTTCCTCTCGGCTTCGTTTGGCTCCTTTGAAAGCCCCAACTATCCCAACCCCTACCCCAACAACGCGCACTGCGTGTGGCAAATCCAGCTGCAGGAGGCGAACTACAGAGTGAGCCTGTCCTTTGTGGACGTAGAGTAAGTGAGGCCGGGGCCATGCGGGCTTCGCATGGGGATGGGCTCTTGGCTCTGGGTGCCGCAGGGGCTGCCTCCGGCGCCAGCCCCACTCCTGCGTGCCCTGGAGCTCAGCCGTCTCTGCCTGGAGCCTGGAGCTCCTCTCCCTCACTCAGGCCTTATGGAAATGGTTGAGTTTCCAAAAGCTGTTTTTCTAAGCTCTGTTTCTGCTCCACAGGCTGGAAGGCACCTCCTGCAGTTACGATGCCATCGAGGTGTACGACGGCAGGCTTTATGCAGCCCCTCTCCTGGGGAAAGTTTGCAGTAACGACCACCGCGTGTTTGTGTCATCTGGAAATGAGCTGACTGTCCTGTTTCGCAGTGACTTCAGTATCTCTGGCAGAGGCTTTCTGGCCTCCTACTATTCGATTCCTGGCATAAGCAGCACTCCAGGTGAGACCAGAGTGGTTCTTCTAGTGTTTGCTAGGACGGAAATGCGAAACTGCTACAACGTTTGGCTGTTTTTGTCCATGCTCAAGGGGCCAGAGCTCTGGGGTGGGGATATGCCCAGAACAGCTCTCAGGTGCTGCAGTACATCAAGGAGGAACATGCTTGGGCGGTGCCTTTTGTTGGGGAGCCTTGTCAGGCTCAGGCAATTTTCCAAAAACCTGTGCTTGGGCGCATGTTGATGCTGTGAAGGACGGTATTTTGGGTAAAGTGCCTTACAAGTCCATTGCCTCTGCTTCTCCCTGAGGAGGGAGATGACTTCTTTTGTCATACCATTGGCCTTTCTGCAAGGATTTGAAGTGCAGCAGCACGTGAAGCAGGAAAATGGTCAGGAGGGACTTTTTATGGGAGAGAATGACAGCACCTCCATGCTGGGCTCCGATTGTTCTCAAAAGACTTTTTGGTGTGTGTTGATGCTGGGACGGACAGTATTTGGGGGAAAGTGCCTTTTCCTACGTGCCCTTTGCCTCCCCTTTTACCTGAGAATGTGCCACTCCAGATATCCATCTGGAATGGTCTGGAGTGATAAAAAGGCAGCTCTCCTTGGCATCTGCGTGGCACTTTGCTAACAAGAGGCACTTGAATTAGAGGATTTTATCACCCCCTGAGTTTGCAATGTTCTTGTTTTGGGGGACACTGTGTCCCACACATAGCAGGGCCTCCGTTAACTCACTTGACTGCTTTTTACTGACTTGCTTCAATTGCTAGAGCGACACTTGAGATAGCAGAATTCACTGGCATTTACCAGAAGAAAATGGTAATTTACTTGAGTGTTAGGGAAACCTCTTTAGTAATCCGTGGGTGTTCAAATTGAGGAAGTGCTGAACTCCTCTTTCTCTGCAACCTCGTCCTCTTAAGAAGGAGGTTCTTTATTACTTTCCTCATAATTCTTGTCTGGGTGGCGGACTAAGCTGGCCTCGGTCAAGTCTTGGTAAGTCAAGTGGGACCAAGACAGACTTACCATCCATCAGTTTTCAAGGATGCTGTTTTGGCTTGGGCTGTGCAGCAAGAAGGACGAGGTGCTCTGTTGTTTCCCTCTGTCAGTAGCCATGATTTGACCTTCTCCATAGGGATGAAAAGGCACTGACTCCTCTTTCTTTGCAGCCTCATCTTCTTAAGAATTACAGTTTTCTTTCCCCTTCATAATTCTTTTCTGGGTGGTGGACTAGACGGGGCTCAGTCTTGCCTTGCAGATCTCTCTCCTTATTTTTCCATGAGTGTGTTCATGCTTTACAAGTATAATTTCACTGTGTATTTTTCTCTAGGAATGACAACAACGACTGATGCCGCTACTGGTAAGACTGATTTTTGTTGTGTGTAGGACTGGGGGCCTCTCTGGCCTGTGTGCTTTCTTTGGCTTTGTCAAGTTCACGTTTCTTTCAAGACAACTGGGACTCATTTCCCATCTGTGAATAATGCCAGAGCAGTCCTTTATTACTTACCAGGACAAAAATACAACCCTTTTCAGAAAGTGTTTCTGGCTGTTCCTGCCAGCTTTGTGAATCCACTGCCTTCTTGCCCAGCTGGCAGGTGTTGAGTCTCGGGGCCATCCTTTTGGGACAGCACCCTCCTGGAAGTAGCTTTGAGAAGGCTTTCTTTGCCTCTTTGGTTAATCAGTGTTTTAAATGGACCGTACCCATCTCTGCCCAGTACAATACACTCTGACACTCTGCCCAAAATGGATGGGCACTATTTTTCCTGCCTTTACTACAGGTGTTTTTTTTTTTTTTTTTTTTCGGTCATTCCCTAGCTGTAGTAATTGAGGGGAATGCTACTGCTCATAAGTTTCACGTATATTCCTTTTCATATATTGTAACTATACTGCTGCCTCCAATTGTTACCCTAAAGTCAGATGAGTTTGTACCCAGTAAAGCCACTTACATCTGGGCTGTTGAGAAGTAATTTCACAATTACTTAGCAAGTAGGTATCATTGTCCACTTCTTTGTAAGTATGACTAATTCCTCACTCAACTGTGCATTCACGCATATTATTTTAGGATAGCATGTACTTCAACTTTTTATTTGTTCACATAATTATGTTTAGGTCCGTTAGTGAGAGAAGGTTTTTGTCATGTTTACTAGAAGTTGAAATTAAAATTTGAAAATCTCATAGTTCTCCATAGGCCTTTCTGTATCGATAGTTTCTTATCCTTTAGATTAAAATATATGTAAATATATGTTTATCAATCACATCTATAGCATAGATATTTATTGTATCTTCATGTATATTTGTGTGTGTGTATGCATTTTCATGCTGGATGTATGTTACAAAATTATTTATGGCCAACGCAAAGTTGTCATTCCCCTAGATCACCATGTCTGCCTTGCTGTTCAGACCCATTCTTTTTTTGCTACAGTCAGTAGGACTTTTTTTCCCTAGAACCCATATCCTTGTCTTTCTTTGCTCTTTCATACTCTCTTCTCTGATGGTATTAATTCTTTAGTTTCAATTTGGAATATAATTCAGGTTGCACTGTCTATTTGCAGGTTTTTCTTTTCTGTGATTACCTCATGCTTGTACTGAAAAGTAGGCTGGAAACTCATGATGTTGATTTTAGTTCTAACCTAAAAGATTGAAGCCCACAAACTTGATTCCTCTGGTATTTCATTAGGTTGTAAGCTCATACAAATTTTGTCCAATTTTTTGACTATGACACTGCCTTCACATTTAAGTATGGGATATTTGTCAACTCTCTGCAATTTGAAAACAACAAAATTTTGACTGTTTTTTTTTCCTTCCTTTTGGTCATTAGTAATTATAATAGAGGTGATTCAGATTTTATTATGGGTGATGTGATTAAGAAAATGAATGACTTTTAGTGAAAGAGGTGAATAGAAAGATCATCTAATGAAAAGACCATTAAAGCCAGAAGCTATTGCCTCTAATTTTGAGATTACAGACTCTAGTTACAGGTATTTCAAAAGCAACCTTAAATTATATGTATGTATTCCTCTTCTCACATTTTTCTCTGCAGCATATAACACTTGCGGTGGTTTGCTTTCATATTCATCTGGGACACTGCAGAGTCCCTTTTACCCTGGAAATTATCCAAACAAAGCTGATTGTGTTTGGGAAATACAAGTAACAAGCAATTTTCGTGTCACGCTCACATTCAGGGATATTCAGTAAGTAAAAAAATATTTATTGAGAAAATTACAAGATCAGCATATTGGACGTAATAGGTTGTTAACTTCTTGATTTCAAGGAGGTTATTCAAAAGTTTCAGTTGATGAAAAGATCACCTAAGATGAAAAAGTAATTCACTTTTGTTTAAGCAGTCTTAACAATGTGGATGGCATCTAATAACACAGAAATTGAAGGTTGTAATTCCTGTTCCAAGGATTTGATAGTCATCTCAATATAATCTTTTTTTTTGTTGTAATCAGTTTATCTTTGTTTTTTTATTAAAAAAAAAAAGTTATTTAAGTAAATGGTTGTATCTACTCCCCAGGATGCAAGGTGGCAGATGCTTGTCCGACTATGTGGAAATCTATGATGGGCCATTCCGTACTTCTCCTCTCCTTGGGAAAATCTGTTCTTGGACTTCTCGCACATACACTTCTTCCTCAAACCTGATGACAGTCTACTTTCACAGTAACTCTCAATACACATACAGAGGCTTTCAGGCTGACTACTACTCCATTCTAGCAGATCAGAGCACTAGTAAGTGCATGTCTAATATTGAAGCCTGCTTCTCAATTAGCTCCTAATTCATTGATTATTGATGTTGAATGACTTTTTTGAATCACTCATTTGCTGTTATCTGTAATTTTGTTTAACTGCAGATCTATCACTATTAGACTCTGTTTACCCCTGAGAAGGTCACAGAATAGAAAAGTTTTTGCTTGCTTTGACGAGCTTGTAACATGTGTTCTTCTCCCTTTAGCACTTCTGTGTTTGCCCGACTATATGCACGCAGTCGTGAGCAGAGCCTTTCTTCAATCTGAGGGCTACGGAGCTTCAAATCTCACCTTGAATGACTCATACTGTCAACCCAACATCACACCCAACTATGTTATATTCAACATACCATACAACAGCTGTGGCACTGTGAGAAAGGTATGACTTCAAGTGTTTCAGCAAAATGTGTAAATATTTTGTGTAAATGTGTCAAAATTCAAGCTGAAGAATTCAAACTTTGAAAAACGCGAGGAACTAAAGGCTATACTGTAGTTTGCAGGGCTCAGTAGTGCCCCTGTGACTGTGACCTTCTCCCCCTCTCTTGAAGGTTAAAGTTTATTAACATTTGCATTTCCTTTGCTAGCTGTCAAGTCATTCACTATAGCTTGTTTGACCTTCTAAGCCAAAAAAGAGAGGTGTGGGAGGAAGTAAATAGTTGGTATTTAAATGGTCCCAAGTTGACTGTGATAATTAAGCTGGTATTGAAAACTTTGGTTTAATAAAACCAATGCATTTTAAGTCAGATTTCAGCTTAAATACTGTACTAGACCGGAACCTCCCTGCATTGTTCAAAGCATTGTATTATATTCTGTTTAATTCATTTCATTCAGTTGCATCTGGGCTTAATGTGAGTAGTGTCCTAGATGACCTTTAGTCACTGGACTTTGTATGGCGATAACAGATTCCTGTACTGAGAACAGAAATGACTAGAGTTATACTTTTCCACATCAGACTTCAACAGAAAAGACACATTTACTGTGCATGCTACTGTAAGGTTATAGCAAAGTTTACATTGCATAATAGGAAACCTGACCGTGCAAGTTAATTTTCCATTTTACGTGTCAAACAGGGAAACAACAATACAATCATCTATTCCAACGTTATTAGAGGATCATCTTCTTCCGATTCTGTAATCACAAGACATAAAGGACTTCACTTGCATGTCAACTGCAAAATGCTCCAGAACACATGGACACAAATAATGTATGTTGCTGAGGATAATTTTGAACTCAATGAAACTCAGTACAGCAGATACGACGTGAACCTTACATTCTACCGCACAGCATCTTTCTCACAACCCGTCTATGACTCCCCATACTATGTTGATATCAACCAGATTTTGTTCCTTGAAGCTTACCTGCACAGCTCTGATCCAAATCTAAAGTTGTTTGTGGACACCTGCGTGGCATCTCCGGACCCCAATGATTTTACAACAGTGACCTATGATATAATCAGGAACGGGTAAGCTCTTTTGTAAAGCAATTAAAGATAAGCCCATCTTTGAAGTTTATATTTCTTTATGGAAGTTCTAGTGTGAGCATGGTTTAAACTGATAGCAGTTTTCTTATTATTAATTATTGTAATTAATATTATTCGGAGTGCTCCTGCACCATGATGCAGCTTTGGTGATACCTCATCAGCTGATAGCACAATAAATCAGATCAATTCCCTTAAAAAACAGGAAATTAATGCAGTTTAAAACAAATGGAACCACCAACAGCAAAGAGGAATATTTGTATCGTTTGAAAGTTTGTTTATTTATTTATTTTTTCCCAAATACAGGGATACTTCCCTGAATAGCTAATTGGATTCGCTGGCACGCTTGTCAGTATGACTACAAATCTCTAGCAATGGGGTAAGGGAGAGCTGCACAGGGTGGAAAAAAAATATGAGTTTAGAAATAGGGTCCCTGTCTTCATCATGTTTAAAATATCTCACCATGTTATATGTTATATTCATGTAAATAAGTGACTGATTGTTGTGTGCATTCATGAGAGGTGATTTTTTCGTTTGTTTCTTTTTTCCTTTCTTTTCAGGTGTGTTAAAGATTCCACCTACGCTAATTATTATTCACCATACAGCCGCATGGCCCGGTTTAAATTCAATGCCTTCCAGTTTGTTCGTAGCTATCCATCTGTTTATCTGAAGTGTGAATTTGTGGTGTGCAGGCTAAATGACTATTCTTCCAGATGCTACCAGGGCTGTATTACTAGGTCCAAGAGAGAAGCAAGCTCTGCCCAAGAAAGACTGAATGCTGTTGCTGGCCCAATTCAGCTTCGGAAAGATGGGGCTGAATATAGGAACGCTGGTAATTTAAAACAATATTTTATGTCTCATTTTTCAGATAACATCTTGGAATTCCAGTTTAAATCTGAGCAAAACTATGCTGCTGCTGTATTACTAGCAGCTCTGCAATATGTATTGGAAATGTGCTTGCTATCTAATGCGTGTTAATCATATTTTACATCCGTTATTTTTGCCAGAACATAATAAAAATACTAATTCAGCTGTTCTGCAGGGAGTCTGATGGGACATGGCACAGGCAGCTCTGTGGAATTCACTTCTTCTCAAATTGCCTGTGACTTGTACCTCTATGACCACTCAAAAAAAAAAAAGTCATTCTGAAAGCTTCCTTGACAAATTTATTCTAAGCTTTTTGCTTTTTGTTTGCTGTTCAGTTTCTTAATGTTAAAATTAGAATGTTTAAATTGCAGTTTGACTTCTACACATAATCTCTGTTAATATAGAGCCTGTTTGCATCTAGAGTATCCTGAATGAAACAGTTACAAAATCAGTTAAGATCTAAATCTGATCTAGAACACATTTTTTTTTTTTATTTCTCCATCTTGGAAATAACAAGATGAGAGATCATGTGTAACCAAATCACTGTCTCTTCATTCCCAGAGCTGGACTCTTCTGGCATCCAGGAAGACAAGAATTCAGCTCCTGCTCCAGCTGGTATTTCTCATGCATCAACTATTATTGCTATCACGGCTCTGGCAGTTGCTGTATTTACTCTTATTGGATTTCTTTTGAAGCATAAACCGAAGAAACCAATTCCATACCAGCTAATGTGAAATCACCTGCATTGGCTCACAGTAGTTGCATAGTTTGATTGGAAAAAAGCCTGCATTGAGTAATTTCCCTGACAACTCAAGACTGAAATTCAAGACTGAAAGACATTTTGTCATCATGGGTCATCTCATAAAGAGATGGGCTGAGCGTAAGAACCCCAAAGAAGACAGAAGACTAGTGAAAGTTTGCAGTCCACTAACAACCCTTTAATCAGTTCCTTTCCACCTACAATATTAGGCTCGCACACATTAATATCATATTTGAATTATAGGCTTCCTCTTCTCAAACTAAAAATCTTGACTCTGTTAGTAAAAAATACAGTCGTCAGAAGTCCAAGTGACCAGTTCTTCTTCTGCATTAAACTTGAGTTTGTTTCTGGTTTCCTCAGATGTAAATTAAGATCAGTAGTCTTCCCTTTATGCAGAGCTAGCACCTATTAAAATGCCTGATAATGGTTTCTGTTTCCACTGCAGTCAGTGTTCTGCGGTGACAAAATATTTGGTTGTAAGTATTGCAGTTGTATCTTTTAAGTCTTCTTTTAAGCCTTGTTTTCTATCACTTCAAATATTTTGAGATGGAGATTAAAGACTGCATGGCTGAAATGTTTCCTGTGGAGGGGCTTTTATGCAGCCAAAAATACCTGAACAATCATTCATTACTAGAAGAAATTTAAAAATACTTCTTTCAGTTGCATACAGATCCTCACACACAATGTTTGAATATTCCATGAATAGTTCTTTAAGGACATCTTTCTTTATGAAGAAAACATAGTAGATGCTAAATATTTCCATTTATGGCTGATTTCTAACACAAATTAGCCTCTATAATTATAGGAGTAGGAAGCAAATGTTTCTAGTGTGGTATTTCTGCTTTAATTCCTTGAAAGTGTCTCTGAATTTGAACTAAAAGTTTTACTCTCTTGAAAAGCATCATCTGCAATAAAGAGATTTTTTTTCAAGCAACATGTTGTGTATATATGGAAGGCAAGATGAGCATCATATTTGATGTCTCTAATTATCCAGGCAAAGCAGTCATCAGTGGGCTAAGAGCAACACAAATTGCCATTTTTAAACTCGTGAAGCAGCAACTGTCCTGACTGTCTGAATGCCGCCTCCAGAAGCCAAAAGCTGTCACAGCCATTGGCCTACTGCAAGTCCTCTCCCTCTGTTCTCTCCATCGGTGATGAATATTGTAAATGATTCATGCTGGACTGAGACACAGGCACAGATCTTTGCCCACAAGACCATCAGGAGGCCATGGCCAGAAGGTCTTTGGTTGCCTTGAAGAAGGACTGAAGAAGGGCTCTGCACTGTCTGCAGCTGCCTGTGTGAGCCAGGTGGCATCTTGGTGATGGAGCACAGCAGAGGCAGAGTGNTCTGAATGCAGCCTCCAGAAGCCAAAAGCTTCTGTCACAGCCATTGGCCTACTGCAAGTCCTCTCCCTCTGTTCTCTCCCTCGGTGATGAATATTGTAAATGATTCATGCTGGACTGAGACACAGGCACAGATCTTTGCCCACAAGACCATCAGCAGGCCATGGCCAGAAGGTCTTTGGTTGCCTTGAAGAAGGGCTCTGCACTGTCTGCAGCTGCCTGTGTGAGCCAGGTGGCATCTTGGTGATGGAGCACAGCAGAGGCAGAGTGCAAGGCAGGTAGCAATGGAGAGCACCTCACCACAGAGGTGCTTTGCCATGATATTTCTTGAACCTGTGTTAATGTCCTTCAGTCCTGAGTTGCGCCTGATTATGGCTGAGTCTGGCCTGTGGCCAAAGCAAAGGAGAATAGGTATCAATGGCTGCATTCAGGAAAGTCCTACCTCAATCATTAGACCTTTGGTGCCTTTATTGCAACATTCAGAAGCTTAGAAAAGTGAAGTAAACAAAGCTGTCACTTTCATTATCATAAAGGTTGATCTGTTTAAATATGACGAAGAATCTGTAAATGAGCAAACAGCCAAAGCTACTGTTGTGTCCCTCCTGCTTTTGGAGTGTGTTCAAAGCTTCCAAAAGGAAGAAGTATAGGTGAGACCTCTCAACTTTTTCTCCTACTACATTGATAAGAGAATTGCATAGAGCTGTGGAAATAGTTCTAGGGTGTGTTTCTGACAGGGAAGGAAATCATTAGAGTGAAATCTAGATGGTGAACTGAGCTGGGTGAAAGTTTAATGATTCACAAGTGCATTTAATGTTTAAGACCAAGGCAGCAAAAGGGTCGTAACAAATTTACCATAAAATCACACCTACATAATTGCAGTAAAACCTTAAATCAAAGAAAGGAGACCTTATCTTTACAATTCCAATAAAGCTATTACGTAGCAGGACTCTATGTGCCCATAATTTCCCCCTCAAATTTGGAACAAATAGAATTAATAGAAAAGATATGAGTATCAATACAGCCATACTGTTTCAAATCTTGAGTTTTAAGTCAAATGGTATAATCATGAAAGTGCACGTAGTAAATACAAATAATGGTTGTTAATCTTACCTGTCATTTCCTCATCTTTTTTCCCTTGAAAAGGCTTATGTTAGTATTTATTGCTCTTTCAAGGCTTTTTTTGGGGAGGGCTCAGTTCAGCAAAAGCGTCTATCATTATTATTCTTAGTTCAGGTTCTTGGTTCAAAACTACACCAATCTTTCTACACAGTGGGATGACAGCAACCAAGTGCAGACTGGAACACGGCTATTGTCTTTCTTTTGGGGGATGACTCACACATCCTTATAGCAGGACAGAGTGCTCATTGTACTTGTATGAACCAGAAAAGTCCTTTCTTTCAGACATCCTAAAGAGAACAAATCAAAAGGCAGCTGCAGCACAATGAGATCCTTGGGATAAAAACATAGAGAGGATGTATAAGAATTTTGTAAGAGGTAACTTGCAAAAACAAACCAGAATCTTTTTAGAATATTTTAAATATTTCTATAGATTTGCAATGCTCTTAGGTCATATTTGTTGTGTTTAAAATCAATCTAACAAAATAGTATCAGCAAAATACATAAGAAGATATTTCATGTCATTTCATTTTGTTAAAGACCCCTAAGCTGTCTCCATCACTTCTGTTTGTTTTGAGAGAGAAACAGAACAAGGCAAAATATTTTGTAACAAGAATAATATTCACAAGGTCCAAGAGACTGCTTAGGCAGCTAAGTGTAAAGTCTCAGCTGATGGACATTGGCTGACAGATCCTGACCAGTGCTTGGCCATATGTTATGGTACAGCCAGCAGCTAGGCTCTCTTTTATACTAATGCTTGGTGCATTTATTTTATCGTAGAGCATGACCTGGGCCTAAGTGAGCAGACCTTATTGCTGCCTAAGACTCTCCAAGAACATTTCTGAGTTTTCACACCAATGCATAGGAACAAAAACTTCTGTGTCCCAGCTTTGCTGGGCTCTGTAGAAAGGCATAATGTAATCTGGTTTGGCCTCTGGAAGCTTTTTCTCTCTTCTTGAGGCGTGTTGCCCTCTGTGTGCACCTTTGTTGTGAAATATATGAATTGAGGGCATCGGCTGAGCAGTAAGCATTTCAGCAAATATCTTCATAATGAGTTTGAGAAATGTAATTGGAGGTCAGATATTGCAGAGATATAGGCAAACACTCAACTACTCTGAGAAGTTCCAAAGATTTCAGGAAACTATTCATAATAGAAAAGTTAGGCACATATTTTTAAAATGTTTGCAAAGTTTTGTTTAATATTATGACCCAACCTGGCTCTCAATTAAGCATATGAAATAATACAAAATATAACGCAAAAATGTATGTGTAAAGCCGACTCTGTTAATGATGTGGCAAAAATCACCTTCTTTCTACTAATTGCTACCCAATGCGTAGCAATTATGCAGAAGTGGCTGGGAAGAATTGGGTAGCTGCAGTTATCATTGCCTACCCCTTTAATAAAGTCAATGCTGCTGTTGTCTTACGGAGTATTATACATAAGACATTCCTCAAATGTTTAATAAGAAATTTTAATAAGAAATCCAGCCGGATGATGGAGATGGCACATTCTGCACTCTGTCTTGCTGCATTGATGTAATAGGGACAATTAAGAGTACAGCTCAGGAAACGTCATATTGTGATGGACACTGGGGCAAACGCAAGAGGAAAATTGGGAGTGGGTGAAAAATTTTGCTGCAGATTTGACTGCTAGAAATACACATTCCTAGGTCAACTGAATCAAGAAAGAAAATTGGAAATGTGCTCTAGGTGACCTTGCTTGAGCAGAGGACTAGATTATCTCCAGAAGTCTTTTCCAATCCCAGCCCTTCCTTTTTTTTTTTTTGATAATGAAAGATGTCATCAGGTGAAGTCCTTGACAAAAGTACAGTTGTGGTGAAGGAAAGGATTTTAAATACTTTCTCGAAGCTCACAAGGTCATCGGAAGGAGGGAGGCTTCAGAAAAGCACTATTGTTGACATATTGTGAGATTAAAGAGAAAAAATATTGAGGCCAGTGGTGATCAGCAGTCTTGAAAGGAGCTGGAATGGTTAGAATCATTTAGACTGAATAATTTTAGGTTTCTGTAGGAAGACTTGTCTTGTGTAAGTTTGTATCAGTTGTAAAGGAGTATAAAAATTAAGCAATACATTATGAGCAGATTGGTGATGGGCAGTAAACACTGTAAAACTTCTAAATAACTGATTTATTCTCTGTATGTTATATTGAAATACCCTTTCACACAGAAGGAAATGTGTATTACTTCCCCGTGTACCTTCCTCACAGTTACAGTTAAATCACATAGCCTTAATGGACTTTTCTCCATTTTAAGAGCAGGTGCCTTTTCATGCATCTAGGTGTTCTGCACATGAAACACTTATTTTCCTTGGGTAATTCCCCTTGTCAACTCACAGCATCAGTTTTCTTCCTGTTATTCTGTCTGCTCTGAAGGCAAGATGAAGGTGAGCAGAGTAAAAGAGAAGAGATTTTGAGTCTTGGAGCCTAGTTGCCTTCTTAACTCATATCCCCTCTTTCCATAGCCAGCTGACTTATCCACCACAGAACTGACTGATTTGGTCTCAGCAAAGCTAAGAGAGGAAAGTACTGAAGTAACTTGAAGACTGTCAAGCTTCCCTCTAAGAAATAACAGTGATTTGAGTAAAGGAGTAGAAAAAGAGGCTGAGAGGGGTAAAGCCAGGTTTGAGGATCAGACAAAACACATTGGAGAAAGATACAGCTGAAGTGTCATGTAAGATGGAAGCTAGTATAGACCATAAGAAACATTCACCTGGGTTGTACTCATTTTTTTTTCCCCAAAGACCCTTCAAACCTCTTCTGACTCTTCAGGACCTTCATTCATTATGTGAATAAAAAGCACATGCATCATGCCAGGAGAGGAGTGCAGGTCTGGTCATATGATGGGAGCATACAAGACCTTGTTTCTATCCCTGAAGACTGCTTTTATATCCTGCATCCCAGGCACATCACTGCAAGGGAGCTGTGTCACATGTTCCCAGAATGTCTCTGTTGGAGACCGTGACATATTCTGTCAAAAAAAATGGGAACTACAAATTTAAGAAGTTCCTTGGAGTTGCTGTGAGGGTAACCTGTTTTTTGGTTTGATTCACGCATTGCCCTCTTTAGAGCATAACTCTTTAGAAATGGCATATCCAATCACTGTTGCCACAGATCTCTTTTCATGAGTCTTTTTTTTTTCTTCATTATGGACATCACAAAACAAATTGTAAAATATGACTAATGGCTACTTCTGTGTCCCACTGAGGTAGGTTATCGAAGTGGTTTGTCATTTATTCCTGTTTCCTGACACAAGTCCAGTTTCATTTTGTGACAAAATTGGTCAAGCCAGGAGGCTTGGAACTGGTTCAGCAAATATTGCAGGAAGCCTCACAGAACACTTCCATGTATCCAAGAAGGCATGAATTAAGCACAAGTACCATGAAATTCTGCTTAGCCGTTGGCTAAGTATGCCAATGCTTATCCTCTCCTGTGCTTATCCTGCTTTTGCAGAGGATCTTGCAGTCTTGCCTGGTACTGTCAGACCCAATGGGTGAGGCGCAAGCCGGTTAGAGATCAGTGGAACAGAGATCTGAAAAGAATTCAAAGCCTGACAGGGTAGAAAAAACACTCCGAAGCACCCGATATGGCTGTGCACAGATTTCAAATGCAAATGGACATCTATGGAGTTAGGGAGAACTGAAAGTCATCAACTTCTAGTTATATACAGTCCAAAAGTAGGCCATTGCCTTTCCAGATTCAGATAGGAAAAATAGGTTTAGAACGGAGAATAGCATTCAATAAATGGGATGTTACTGTAAACTCGTTTTGAAACTTTTTATCTTTTTCAGATTTGTTTTAATGAACACCTGAAATCCAGTAGAAGATGCCCAGGTATTTGCTTCCAAATATCCGACAGTTTTTGTACTAGGGAAAGACAGGTACAGCTCCATGTACTCTGGTTTAATGATGAAAGGTCAAGAGCTAAGGCAGTGCTTTCATTTCCTGACTTATGTCAGAACTGCAACTGACTCCTGATACGCTATCAAAACCGCAGCTTCTTACGCTTGGTGATTTGCAAGTTTTATGGTTCTGTATTTTGCAGTGAACTTCCTGCTGCTGAGATTTCAGTAAATGCATGCAGTAAAAAAGAAGAGGTAAACTCAGTGGGACTTTGTACAGAGGATGCTGGCATTCTAACTGGCATTTACCAGCTTCAAATCAAAGACACAAGTGCCTATGTAAGCTAAAAAATGTTGACTAGAAATGTCAAAAATGCACTGGAAAACTGGGGCAGGGTGAGGTAAATGCACACAAGAATTCTGACAACCAATTTTATATTGAAGAACCACACTAGTAGAGTTCATTATTGTTCATATACTTGCAACAGAGTATTTAGTCCTCTTCTGGTTTTGAATTGTCATCCATAAATTTTCTATTTATCAAACTAAAGAATAGTTGACGATGGAAGGAGTGCCCACAGATCATCTAGTCCAACATCATCTGCCAACTGGATATTACTGAGAAGAGTGGCTCTATCTTCTTTACACCCTCCCATCAGGTGTTTATATACACATGTCAGTAAGACCCCATCCAGACCCTTCTATTACTGATGCTAAACAACACCAGCTCTCCCATGCTCTCCTTGTATGCCACAGGCAAGAGTCCTTTAATCATCTTTCTGACCCTTCATTGGGTCCAGTTTGTCCACGTCTCTTGTAGTGGGGAGCCCAGCACTGCACCCAGCACTGCAAGGTGGCCTCACCAGGGCTGAGCAGAGGGGCAGGATCATTTCTCCTGACCTGCTGGCAATGCTCTGCCTAATGCAGCCCAGGTTGCTGCTGGTCTTCTTTGCTGCAAGGGCATGCTGCTGGCTCGGGTTCAGCTTGTTGTCCACCAGGATCCCCAGGTCCTTTTCTGCAGAGTTGCTTTCCAGCTGATTATGAGTACAAAATTCTTATTTTTCAAAAATTTTTAGGAAGCAATATGATCCCAAAACCCCTTCTCACTTAATTAGTCACAGTATGTGATCGTGCTACTAAGATTATGGTACTGGTTTTGCTTTCGCCAGGAAGTTAGAAGCAATAAAACTGTGAATGGCAATGTTCATGCTTCCATTTCTTTATTAACATATGAAAACAATCAGTTGTATTTACCATTGTCCTCCTATTTTTCCTCTTCTCACTGACTGCTTTCACAGCTTCTGTTTCTGTTTGTGGTCTTTTGCCCCTCCTTCTTCTAATTTAATGCTGTGAGTCTTTGCAGAAAGTGGACTGCATATTTCTTTTGTCTTTAGTTAGAAACTGTACTTGGTTGCAGCAGGAATTGGGACTATGCCAGTGGGAATCATAAGTTATTACACCAGCTGCGGCAGTTCATTTGCTGCCTGGATCATCCCAGCCGAAATAGAAAGAGAGGTGGGACCTAGATGAAATTATGGTCAACTGGAAATTAGGACAAGAGTTGCCTATTTCTACTTGTCTCCTATTTTTTCTTGTTGCATGAGGAGCAACAATAGAAGTGCAATATAGTCGCTCCAGCAAACAGAATAGCAGGACAGAATGATGGGCTGTTGTGCCCTAAGCCATCTAAAATGACATTAAGACTTCACATAAATGGGCGAGGAGCTCATTTCAGTATGACTTTGGATTTTATCTCAAGCTTCTTTTGTCTTCTCTAAGCTTTGTGATTCAAAGGTTTGAAGAAGCTTTATGGGAAGTTTCTCTTGAGGAGGAAGCCAGAATATTGAGGAGAATGATATCCCTTTACCTGATATTCATTAGGCAGTATCTGCAATAGTGAGTCTGGTTTTGGACGCCACAGTACAAGGAAGATACTGTCAAAGCAAAGTAAACTCAGCAGAGGACAGTTATGAGAGTAGTTAAGCACGGAAACAGGTTGCCTAAAGAAACTATGAAATTTCTGTTCTTGGAGGTTCTGAGAGCTGGGCTGGGCAAAGATATGTGTGACCTGTTCTAAATTAAGGCTTGGCCCAGTTTTAGGAAGATTGGATTAGAGGCATCCAAAGGTCTTTTTCCATTAAGACTCCAAGAAATTGCTGACTGCTGTAATGAACTATTGATGAGTGATAATCATAGAATCATAGAATGCCTA
>VWPW01028033.1:2579-44530 GCA_013389825.1 Crypturellus undulatus
GACCCCGTCCGCGGGGCCCGGGCAGGGGGCGGGAGGCGCCGCCGGGTGAGGGGCGCCGTGTGGCCCGCACGGCGCCTCCGTCCCGTCGCCTGTGGGGCCCGGGACCCGCTGGGTGCCTGGTGTCCCCTTAGCCATGGGGTGAGGGACCCCCTTGTTGCCACCCCAGGGATCCCCCCCTTGGTGCTCCCCAGGGAATAGCCACGAAGGTTGTGTCTTCTCCCAGTGGGTCTGCAGCCCCCAGCAGCGTCCTTCCGAGCCCCTTTTGCTCCTGGACAGAACGTCTGGGGCTCTGCTGCCTCCCGCGCACGTCCTTGCTGCCCTTCTCATTGAGGGTAATAACAAAGCCCCTGGGGGGCTCAAGGAGGCATTAACTGCACTGTGGGGCTGGGCAGGTGAAGAGCAGGCTGTGGTCTGTGTTGATAAAGGCAAGAGATGGAAGTGAGGATGTCCTGCATGAGGATGGGCTTGGAATTAGCTTTTGCACTCACAAAAGAGATCAAAGAGTCATTGGGGAGATGTCAGATAACCTCTCCCAGAGGAAAAAGTGAAGTGAACATCAGGAATTGTGAATAAAGGAACAGAAAACAAAACAAAAACCTGTGCCACTGTTCTCTGAATCTTTGGTGAAACCTCCGTAAAGGTTTTGCCTGCAGTTATGTGCCTCAACCTGCAGTTATGTGCCTCCCATCGCCAAAGGGGAGACATTAGAAACAGCCCACACAGTGGGGTAAGAAGGACTTCCATTCAAGGCAAGGCGAAAGCACCCATGGCTGCCCAGCCTGGAGAGCGATGCCCGCGGCCATAGCGTCGTTAGTACAGGAAGGGTGAATAAGAAGTGAGCATGTGCTTGCTCTGGACGGCAGAATTAGCAGCACCATTCTCTGAAAACACCGAGCAGAAGCTGTGACACTAACCAGAGACAGTAGTTTCCATGCTCTGCTGAAGGCACGGGGGGAACTCCTTGCCGCAGGATGTTAAGTCTCCTGGAGATCAAACGTGCACGTGTGCATAAAGCAAACCTTCAAAAAGAGCTCGCGCAGGTTCAGGATCACCTTGCTTCTCACGTGCCATGTGTATGCCGTGACCTCAGGGGCCCTGCGCCGCTGTTGAGCCCCATGCCTCCCCTCCTGGCGCCTTCCCTTACGAATGTGCTGAGAGTCCCCGCGGGCACAGTGCCCGTGCTCAGCCTTTTCACTACCATGAATGCCGCAGGGATCCAGACCTGTCCATGGCGTAGAGGAGCTCTTGCTGGGCCTGAGTGCAGATTTTGTGCCTAGCAGAGGGAACCTCCTCCTGAAAAGCTGACAGGTAGGAACACAAGTCACCGGAGTGATCCTCTGCAACCCAGCACCGTGGGCTTGTGCCCTCCATGGTGTGTTTGCTGGCAGCTCCCCGCTGCAGGCAACCCTGTCACCTGAGATGACCCGTACTTAGGATCCTCACACTCCCAAATCACAGATTTTACCCCAATTTGCCTTGTTCCTACCAACAACAGATAAGCAGATAAGTGTAATCATCAAATAGGAAGACATTCCTTTATCAAGGCTCAAGGAAATGAAGCTGCAGGGAAAAACAAACCATAAAAGTCAAACCCTCTTTCATCTCACACTCCTGTTAATGGCCATCGTAGTGTGTGTCAGTCTGAATGAAGAGGAGGAGGAGGAGGCTGGTTGTAGTGGAAGAAGGAGGAGCTTATTCTCTCTTATGCAGGACAAGTCCTGTGCAATTCCCGCCTCGTGCCTGGGTGTATCCCTTCTGTTTGCTTCCCTAGACAGGTTCCCCTACGTTCCCTGCCTTGACCCCATGTAAATGGAATAATAATGGAGTTATCTTAACTGCTTCGTCCTTCTTAGGTTTCCACTCCCTCTTCATTACTCTTCTTGAGGCTGCGCATATCACATCTCAGAGGCTGTAATTGCTTGAGCATCTTCTTTCCAGCCATGATCTCTGGCACTGTGCCAGCTTTCTATGGAAAGGATCTTAAGCAGATGAAGGCAATTCCACAATCAGATAATTTCACCTACACGTCCCTTTAGGGAACTCTGGGCCTCTGGATCACAACCCCGTGCCAATGGCTCGCATGCAGGGGAAGAGCACAGGGCCTGCCCTCCCTTGCATGTTCATGGTAACGCAGCATCCTCACTACAAGGTCTCTGGGAAACTGGCCTCCAGCCTCTCCTAGATCTCTCCTCTTCCCTGCCAGGAGGCGTCTTGAGACCCACAGCATCAAACTTCTGCTCTGCTCGTGGCCAGGTCGAAGCTGAGGCACCAGGACCCACACACCAGGGCACTTGTCTTCTCCACAGCAGTGCCGAGCTGCCACCTACTCTGCCATGTGGCTGGGTCACCCCAGCTGTCTGCAGCAGCACAACATGCCGTGGGCCAGGCTGGTGTGAATGTGCTTTCGGAAACGCTCGCTGATCTTGTTTTGGCTTTCCGCAAAGGGTGTCCCACCGCTGTGGTGAAGGATGACATCTAAATGCTTATAAAAGGATTTTTTTTCCTTTTTGAGGGAAAAATACTTTATTCGTAGGAAAGATGAAATCATGCTAAGGAAAGGCTTGGGTGTTTAGAAGAACTTTGGGACTTGGCCTGATTTAAATTTATTAGTAATCCTTTCCCACGGGATGTACTTAATGAATTCCTGAGCTCTTGTGTAGGCTTATTGTCTGTCACTTTTAAAATAACAGCAGTGGGCAGTAGTTTGCCAGTGCTGTTGTTGGGCCTATTCACAAGATCAGTGGATGATTGCCAAATACAACCTGAATGGTCCACACCATGCGATGAGGTGACACCAACACCTGCAGTTTGTAATTATTCTTGAGAGTGGATTAGAAGTGCCTAGATAACAATCTTTCTTTCAAGGTGAGAGGGAAATTTTGCCTTGCCTTGCAGAAGTTACGTAAAAAGAGGTCTCCCTCCAGTTGTTTCTGCTTTCATCTGTGTATATATATAACTATCCAAAAGACAAGAGGGCCCAAGAGATTCTGCTCAAGCTTTAAGAAGCAGCTTACTTCTTTTTCTGTTTTCAGACATCCAGCTCCCAAAAGGCAGTGCAGAGGTCAACCTTTTGAAAATGTGAACACGCAGACCTGCATGTTCACCTTCCTCCTAACAGGAACGTCCTGGTGACCGCTGCTGTTTGGTGAGTCATTAAGGCAGTGATGGACAGCAGCGAGGCGACCTGCAGAGATGCTTCTGAGCATCTGGGGCAAGCTCGCTCAGTGATGAGCAAGTGCTCCAGCAAATATATTTTCAGTCACAGAGTCAGAAAAGCTTGCAGGAGCTGGTAAAAAACACTCACCTTGCTCACGTGCATTAAAGGAGTGGGGTCACACTCACTGGGGTTCCTACGGCCACAGTAACCCCGCGTCTGATGTGCTCAAGACATAGTCGAGCCAGTTCCTCGAGCTACCTGCTCATCTGTGTAGAAAGCAGATAGCTGGAGGCTCAGCTGACCTGGGAGTAGGAGAAACCTGGAGCCCTTTGGCTAAGGCTGCCCCTCCTGCTATGGCAGCTGCTTTGGAGCTATGCATTCTAGCAGCTCCAGCAGGGACTGCTTAAGAATAAACATTTATATGTTTGCGTAACATATATATGTATATGTTTTCTGTGATTCTGTATATACAATTTTAATTTGTAATATGTATACTTTCTTCTGGGAGCTAGAAAATCTGACTTCAGACAAGATCTACCTAAGAGCCCCTGGGCTCCTGTGTCTGTTCCAAGTAAGGCAGCAACAAGCCCAGCAGCTGCTGGCAAACCCCAACCACAGCAGGATAGCCTAGGGAGGTGGATCAACAGTGTGGAGACTAGGAGCTGGCAAACACTTCCAAGAACACTGAGCGACAATGACCTCTCACAAGCAATGCATAAATCACTCTCATAAGTTACAGCAAAGAGAAAAAGGTTTCAGTCACAGAAATGTGCAAGTTAGTACTGACAGCATCTGCATGGGCATCGTATCCCCTGCTCCTAAGAAGCTATGTGGCCTCCCTCATAACTTCATCAAGCCTTACATGAAATGCATGGGTCCTCTGCCTGCCCTATATTTCCCTGACGTTATTCTAAAATCTCAGTGTTTATGAACCATCTTTGATTTTTTTGTCCATCAAAGCGTAGCTGTTTGTTCCTATGTGGGGCTGCCCTTTAGGTAACATTTATTCCCTGATGTATTTATAGACAGCAACTCTATCCCTTCTCAAACTGTGTTTAGAAAGGTTAGAGGGAAGTCCAAAAGAGCTGAGCTTGGGAGAAAATTAATGGCCCATTCTTCCCCTGCTCACATTAACTCTGCACTTTTTTGAGTTTGAATTAATCTTTTCTGAACACATGCAGGCTAAATTATACATTTAATCCGTATGAAAAATACTTCTGCTACATGTGAAATTACTCATAGCAAGCACACAATCAAGTGTTCTGTCTGCTTGCAATGCCAGCATTTCTCATTAGCAGCTCATCAGCACTTGGAAATAATAGGTTTCATCCTATTACTGATGGTCTTCACAGTCCTGTAGCATTCCTGTTCATGGCTTGATTTTCATCTGTAAAGACAGTGTTTGGCAGCTTCAAGCAGTTGGCACACTCTTGCTCTTTGTGACTGTCCCTAAATGACACAATTTATGAAGAAGGGTCCTAAAACCAATCTTTGATGAACTTCAGTAATATCTTATTTACTGCCCATTAATTTTTTTGAGATGGCTTGTCATTTTCCCATTCTATTAAATCTCTTTTTTTTTCCTTTTTTTACTTCACAGCCCTTAGTCTCTTCATATTAATAAATATTCATACCTGAAATTGTTTTGACTAACAACTCATTGAAATTCTGCTAGAATACCCAGAACACTTCCTTTGTCCAGAAAGACTTTACTGTAGCTTGATCAGGATCTGAAGGAAGTTGAGATCAGTTTAAGGGACCTAGAGATTTCCCAGTCTTTTTTTTTCTCTATGGAAAGTGAGGTACGTTTGTTATTCTCTAGTCGTGTAGCATGACTACCAACCAGAGATGTAAGGTGACTGCTGGTATTTCAGTTCTGCGGGGAAGAGGTTATGAATTCAGAGCTGTTTGAATGCACTAATCTCTGAGCTTTATCCTAGCTGGGATGGTCTGTCCTTACACGTGCTTTTATAGGGTTCTCCAACTCTCCTCCTACATCTAGCAAAATATTCCTGCAATTGTGCAGTCACACCAAAAGTTTAAAATCATGGCAGACCCTTTTTGGTGTACTATGGTTTCCTCTCTAGGGTCTTGACTTTGAACAGATGTCTTCCCAGGTTTTCCCTGCACATCCTCACTCCGAGCCACATCATCTTTTGCTGAGTGGCCTTGTTTTTCTATTGCCAGCATGTTCTTTGCTCTTTCTCAGTGTCATTCAGTGTAGTTATACAACTCCCGAGGACTGCAGCTCAAGCATTATTCAAAGCACAAGCTTCAGACAGCTTTTGTACCAAGTGAACTGAAGAAAATCTACGCCACTCTATAGCCACGTCCTGATGCTTCTCTGTCCAGGTGACTTCAGTAAGTACCTTCCGTAATCTAATTCCCTAACTACTGTCTTTGAAATTAATAATCGTGGTCACATACATTATTTTTAACCTTATGCTTTATGTAATTAAATTACATGTGTAACCTTTAAAACCTTTGTAACCAATACAAGGTGTAACCAGTTTTTGAACAGTAATTTCCCCCGACCTGAGAAGAGATGTTAATGACTCCTGTTAGTTTCCTGGCTGTTTCAATTGAGTGAACAGCTATGAAGAGGGATAGTTAAGCAGGAGCTGGTGAAGGAACTTTTGTGAGAAGCCATTAGCAAGCCCTGGTGTGTGTTTATCGTCACTGGAAACTAACACAGTCCTGCCACTTCTGTTGCCCCAGTGTGAGCCAGCTCTAAGGAAAGAGAAATGATGTCTTGGTGAATAAGAAGTGAGCAGATCTTGGTTGTAATTTACAGAAAGTTGTGAAACGCTTCCTGGTACACATTTCCCCAGAACTGTAAATTCCGTACCCCTAGAAACCAAGCATGATTCATTACTTCAAAGGGGATGATGAGTGCTGGTTAGAGCTCGCAGACCAAACACTGGCATCTAGACACTTTGTCCTAGAGGATGGCTTTTACTTTCTAAAGAGCTTCTTCAAAAAGGGAAATGGGCTAATGAAAGCTGTGTTCACAGAATGTTTGAGGTAGGAAAGGACTTCTGGAGATCATCTGGTACAGCGTCTCTGCCCAACACCCAGACCACAGATCGCTTCCAAGAGGCTTTTGGATATGTCCAAGGATGGAGACTGCATAATCTCTCTGGGCAACCTGGTCTAGTGCTCTATCACCCTCACCATAAATAAGTTTTTCCTCATGTCCATGTTGAACTCCTGTGTTTCAGTTTGTGCCTTTTGCCTCTTGTCCTATCACCAGGCACCACTGGAAAGAGAGTGCCCCCATCGTCTTAGGGCCATAGGACCGCAAAACAGATATCTAAAGGAAAGGGAATTCATGGGATACAAGCATTCAAAGTTGGCATTTTAATTTGCTCTTAATCCATGTTGCTTCAGTAACCAGTCTAAAAGAATTAGGAGAGGTGTGGGGCAAGGGTTAGGGTTCCTCCGTGGCAGAACAAGTTTGGGGTTGTAGGCAGGCAGAGCAGTTTGGGGTTGTGGGCTTGGAGCTGCAAAAAGGCTCACTAGGGTAATCTGCCTGGCTACTCATCACTTTACTCAGTCCTTCCTGGTACTGAGCCCAGCAGCTTGTGCGCAATTAAGTCATGGCTTCTGAGAAATGCACAGTTTGATAGGACACATTCAAATGACAGAGCGTCCAAAATTTAGAGGGCCTTAGGATTTCTCTTGGGAATTTACTCTGGTGGGAAATCTCCCTCGGTTTTAAACTGGTATGCTCCATAACTTTTTAATTTGTCTAACCGTAAGATTGAGCCATTGGCCTTCATTCTGTCTTGTTGTTAGTTGAAGACTCTGAACAGTAACAGTGTGTGTCCCATATCCTAACCAGGGCAACTCTCAAAAGCCACCTTGATAAACTAATCGAATCTTCATTTGCCCTTTAAATTGCTTGCTGCTAGGCATTTAAATTGCTTGCTGCTGGGCTTTTCCCCAGCCTTAGAGGAATCTGTAAGTTTTTTTTTTTTTCCTGTGCCCTCTCCAATTTTCCATTAAAGTTATTTTTAAAATGTGAACACCAGAATAAGTCTCTTTATGGCATTCTCTAGCCTACCAAAACTGCGTGCAGAGGCAGAATCCCTTCCATATTTCTGCTTATCCAGAGTCCTCAGATGGAAAAGCATTACCTCCCCCTGGCACAGCATCCTGCATTCTGCTTTTAGGACCCAAGTTTTCCAGCATATGGATTTCCAGGAGAAAAGTCCCTCGTTCCCTAAGCCTGACTTGCCCTACATCTGCTTGCGTGTGTTGACTTTCATGGGCCACAGTTCAGCAACGAGCTGGGCAACAGGCGGAGCAAAAGGAAGTCAAACTCAGCGATGATGTGCACAGGATTGTGACACCAGGGAGGGGAGCCAAGCGCGCAGTCGGTAGCAGAGACGTGCCGGGGGACCATGTACAGACTGGTTTCCCAAGACAGCATGTTCCTCCAGGCCAGACTGGGTCGCACCGTCCTCCCTGCGGCCCCTTCCCAAGAAACTCCCCGCGGGATGCATTAGTGCTGGCGGCAGCACTGGACGGAGGCTCTATCTCCCCGAGAAAGGCGCCGATCAGATGCAGAGAGATGGAACAAGCGAACAAAAGAGCTTTTGCTTGTTGCTACCTGGTGGTTTAATTGCCTGAATCAGGGCTAATAAAGGCAAAGGGTCTCAAGTCCCGCCAGCACATGCTGGCCTTGATCTTCCCCAGCCAGCGCCTGCGGTGCTGGGCCCTGCTGCGTGCAGCGGCAAGCAGCAAAGGAGCAGGCGGGCAGGGATTGCGGCAGGATTTACAGCCAAAGCTGCCCCTGGCAAGGCTTGCTGCAACGAGGCTGTTGCTGGGTGAAGCCCACACCCGTGGCTGCTGCACAATAGTGCAAACATAAAAGCACTATAAATCAAACAAGTCGAACGGCTCTGCCCAGCCCAGTGTAGTCACTGGAGTGTCTCCCTGCACAATGGGATGAAGATTCTTGCATTTTGCCATCTCCATGTGGGACCAGAATGGACCCTGCAGGTCACAACCCCAAAGCATTGCCCACCCACCACCTTCCTGAGGGCATTGAGGGGCACTGGGCATCTGCCCTGCACCGTGTCAGAGAGACCTGTCTGCGTTCCAGTCAACAAGAACTGAAATCACTCCAGAGAAGTCTTGGGAAAGAGCTCCTGCAAGACAGTACTATGCCAGCATCAGCCTTGCCTGCTGAGCGGGCTCTGTAATGTTGCTAGGTGTCAAATGCTGCTGAGGGAGGCTGTTAGAGCAACCAGTTTCTTAGCTCTAAGAGAATAACCAGGAAAAAATTCTCTTGAGCCAAAAAAAAGATTGATCTCCTGCTTTGCAGAAGCTGTACCCCAGCTGAGCTCTCTTCAGATTATTAAAGACTTCATATACCCAGGACAGACCCGGTCAAGGGTCTCTGACCATCTTATACTAAGTGAAAAGATCCCAGACCTTTCAATTTTCTCTGCTTTCTGTCTTCTCATTTCTGGCATACAGCAGTGCTTTGCCTGTCACCCGGAGTGACACAGGAGAGCCCAGAGATTTTGAGCAAGGAGGACCGTGCAAATCAACCAGTGCCTACAGCTGGTGTCTGCTGGTAGGAGAGGAGCCCAGTGGCCCTGGGGCAAACCTCTCGGAGAGCAGGCAGGACTGCAGAGCCAGACCGTGTTTGCATCAGTTGCATGACACTGGGGCACTGTTTTAATTTAAAATGGATTTAGCTTTGTTTTCTTTCGAGTGCAATAACATTGCATGCATTGTTAGGCCATAAAACCCACAGATAACTATGCCAGCGGGGTGTTGGGGTGGACGTGATCAACAACACAGTATGAGCTGAGATGGTGGAAAGTGGGAGAAGAGCCTCACGGGAGTGCAGTGCCGATAGCACAGACAGCAGCAAGGGCTGCAGCTCCTGGAGAGGCTCTTGGGCAACGGCAGAGCGGCACCTTCCTCAGCGTGGGTGTAGGGGCCTGTCCCAGTCTGTGCGGGAAGCGGGGCAGTTCATGGGATGCAGGGCACGAGGGAGGCACGCGAGCCCGGAGCGCCCTGTCTCCCTCCTACTCACAGCCATGAGACCGAGGTGGCCCCGATGACTCCTGCTAGGACACTCGGAAGTGAGGGTGGGGATGTCTTACTTGGCCACTGTTCACATCACAGTGATGTGATCACATCATCACAGTGTAATTAACAGTAGTTAATTACTGTTTTTCCCAAGCTGGTCCTCTCCCTCCCTGACCTCCTTCTGATTTTCCTGGTGGTTAGGATCCATATTCAGTGCTGGCATGCAGGGAAACACTGCCCAGCCAAGCTGCTCTGGCAAAATCGTTTTGTTTTCCAGGTTTCTTGGCAGGGCCTTGGTATCACATGTGTCAGGTCCCTTCACTCCCTTTATCCTTGCCTTTTGGCTGGCAGCAGCACAAGGCAGAAGGGACACAACTTTGCAACAATGACCCTGAGCTTCAGGGAGTGCTCCCTGGGCACAAGGGATTTTGCTGTCCTAGGACCTTAGGACTCAGCCTGGGACTCCCTGTTGGAGGCAGAGGGCCATGGAGCCCCATCTGGGCATACCTATGACAACCACGTGAGAGCCTTGTTTTGGGGCTGCACAAGACCCTGCAGTAGCCATCATGTTCGGTCCCAGTGCCTTTACAGCCTTCTGAAGTAGCAAGGACTGGTGGTGGCCAGAGAATACGCTGCGTAGCCACCAACCCAAGCACATTAACTCCAGCACAGATGATACAAGAAGAAGCTGCTGCTCCTGGGATGCTCATGTAGGAGCTGCTGTCTGCGAGCAGGTCTCCTAGTGGGATTTTCCATCTAGTTTATTACCTGAAACCTTTCATTAAACCTTCAGTTTCATCAGAGAACAGCAGCAAAGCTGGGCTCACAGTGGAGAGAGGCTGCATGGGTGAGAGCAGCAGGCCTGGTGGGGAACATAGCTACGCACAGCAGCAGAAACAGGCAGATGCTCTGCGCCATGCGCATAGGAGGAATCCTGTGGTCTCTTCTAGGCTTAAGAATCATTGGCAACTATGATTTTTCTGCTGGCCATCTAAATATACCTACTTGCTAAGCAAGGACTCTTCCCAGCAGATGTTATTACAGCAGTGGTACAGAAAGGATGGTTTCGGTTACATCAGATGCTGGTAGTTACCTCCTCCCACAATCGGTCTTCCAGCATTTTATTTGCCTGACACATCAGATCCCATTGCTTAGAGGGAAAAAGAGTTTGCAAAAACACAAAGCAACAACAAATTACGTGTCATCAGGGCAAGCAATTAGATGCCCTTATTTATCCTGTTCTTCCAGCAGAGGAGCTCCTTGGCTCTGTGTACAGCTGTTGTCCCTGATGGACATTACAGGCATCTGACATTAAAGTGCAGTGAAAACTCTCTGCATTTTATCAGGCCTGGCTCTGTTGACCCAAGCAAGAAGCTCCAGAGTTTTCAACCCCCATCAGGACAGCAGAGAGAGAGCCCTTTGCCAATCCAAAGCTCTGGGGAACTGTGATACAAATTCAAATCTGAAGACAGCCTCCAGCAGTGCTTTGCATGCAAGAAGACTCTGTTGCTACGCAGGCCCAACAAGACCAACCCCCTCCTTCCACAGAAGTCCCTGCAAAAAGGTGTATGTTTTCAGCAGGACCTGAAGGAAGAGTGACTCTGTGCCTGGAGACAGGCCGGGGGCGACATGTTGCGAGCACAGCACGAGGATAAAATTGAACGAGGTTTTAATCACTGAAGCTTTGAAGGAACATAAAACTAAATTTTTATATATATACACACACACACACACACACACACACTACATTTACTACATACATATATATATACACACATATATACACACATACATAAGAGTTGAAAGTGGAAAAGACCTGGAAAACATATCACTCCAAGCTCAAACAACAGGGGCAGATTGCACCATGTATTAAACACAAGCCACGGACAAATGCAGGCTCATGGACACGTGCTGCTTTTTCTCAAGCAGGACAGCAGGGAAACCACCTGTATCTCAAAGGAAAAGCCACTGAACACCAGCACAATGAGTGCAAAAACCTCGGAGCAGGCAACCCCGCGGCCTGTGCGAGGTCCCCGTGAGCGCGGCAGCCCCCGTGGCGCTGCGCTCTGCTCTGCTGCGGGCTGTCAGGCTAATGCCATGGGACAGCGGTGGCGCCCGGGCAGCGCTCGCCCCGCGGTCCCCCGGCCCTGGCCTCTCGCAGCAGAAGCACTAGGGGATAACAGAATCAAAAGAGCAGTAACAAGCTCTGGGAACGCGTCAGACAAATGTGTGTTTAGCTGGATCCCAAGGCTAGCCGCTGAAAGGCAGCATTAGTGCTGTCACGTGGAGCACATGATTTTGGAATTCATTAAGCCTTTGTTGGAGCCTTAACACTGCCTTCCCCTGTCCCAGCCATTAGCCAGGGGGCTGAAAAGTGGCCAAGTTTCCTTCACCTCGGGACCTGCCCTTGGAGCAGGTCTCAGGAGCTACGGAGCTAGAGGATGCATGTGCTAGACAAATTGCACCAGACCTGATAAAAAATGGCACTTCCAAGAAAAAATCCTCTTTGGTATGAGTGGCACTCCCCCACATCCTCTGAGGCTTTTTCAGGGAAATCAGGTGCTTCCAGAGAAGCCTCTTTCCTCTGATATAAGTATACACAGGAATGAAAAATGCACTTATTGAGAAGTGTAACCTGGGCTAGCAGTCTTGCATTTAGTGACTGGGGACCAGAAAAGAATACCACAGTTTAGGTAAAGCAGAACAGGACTGCAATTCAAAGCTAAAGAAAAATGTTACATTTTTGGCTGTGACGCAGCGTGATTTGCAGTGCTATCTCAAATACAAAGTCCCTTCTGAAACCTCCAACTCTCCATTGTTTGAGGAGGGTTTGCAGATTAACCATGCTGGGAATGCAGAGACACAGAGGTGGCTCCATCCTCAGCCAGGGTACACTAAGCATCATTTTAGATTGCTTACTCAGAATAAGTTTCACTGCTTTTTCACAAGATCTAAAGCTAAAAACCTGCTTGAGCAAGCCCAGACCCCAAAGCTCCTCTCTGTGCACTTCCTTTCCCAAGACACCAGGGATGAACATGCTCACATTTGTGTGGCTGTGCATGGAGTCACAGCCTTGCTGAAGCCAGTCGCATAGGGCTGGCTTGGAGACAGTGCAGCACCAGGGCTAACGCACCCCTGCTCAAGCTTTGGTGTTAGGAGCCCTGTGCAAATATAAAAGCAGCTCTGCAGGAAACACCTGGGGCCGGGGATTGGTGGGGACCAATGCCAGGCTGCCTTCTGCAGAAGGAGCTCAGGAAGAAACTGCTCAGCTCTTAGGTGGTCTGTAACCTGCACTGATGGCAAGAGATAGGAAGGTGGTAAACACATGATTTTATAGTGGGTTCCCTAAGGACTCAGATTGGTAAAACCAGTGTCCATACTGAAGAGTAGAATTAACATGCAAAAAGATAAACGAGGCATGATGGGAAGAGATGGCATGTCCTTGGTCTACCTCAATGCCTTCTGCAAGCCTCTGAAGGGAACTAACCACAATAAATTCAACATGAACCCATAACAGAGTGCGTTAGAGTGATAAGCTGTTAAAGCCATAAAACAGAAAACAAAACCAAGACATTTCCATGCTGGAAACTTGCCAGAAAGTCAACAGATAGTAGAGGTGTAAAAGAACCATTCAAATGAGATAAAGCCATAGCAGAAAAACATGCTGAACTATCAACACTATCAAGGAACTAAGGGAAATTCCCACACTGAAATTTCTTTCTTTTTTTTTTGATAGGAATAAAATGGGAGGACATTCTTCTGATGAAAGCATTAGCAGGATGCGTTTCAGAACAGATTAATAAGAACAGTAGGTGGCATAGGTCAGATGGCATTTTTCCAAGAGCTCTGAAGGAACCAAGGCACATATCTCAGCTACGATAGGGCAAGAAACCTATTGCTTAATTCAGCTGAAACCAGAGGAATTACGAGAGGCAAATCAGATGCCAGGATTAGTTTTTCTTTCTCTTTCTTCCTTTCTTTCTTCCTTTCTTCCTTTCTGCCTTTCTTTCTCTCTACTTCTCTACTTCTCTACTTCTCTCTTTCTCTCTCTCTCCTTCCTTCCTTCCTTCCTTCCTTCCTTCCTTCCTTCCTTCCTTCCTTCCTTCCTTCCTTCCTTCCTTCCTTCCTTCCTTCCTTCCTTCCTTCCTTCTTACATCTTGTGTATGACTTGTGTATGACTTCTGCATAGGGAATAAGGAATAGCATTACTGGACACACACAGAAACAGGACTGAGAGAAAAGGGCCAACCCCATTCTAGGGAAGGAACTCATGGCTCACTCTGAAAGAGCTGAGAGTCCTATTTCCTGGATGTGGGTGGGTAGGTGGATACCGTGTTCCTGAGTTCCCCCAAATCTCTTTGCAAGGCCCTACACCAGAGTTCCTTCATTTACCTACTGCCGCAACATGTTTATGTCTCATGGTCAGTGATAACATGGTAGACACAGGGAATGGGAGATTGATTCGGTATTGAGGGAAGCACCAGCAATGTCCCCCCTGGGATCTGTGCAAGGGCCTCTGCCTTTCAATATACTCATAAATGGTCTGGCAAAGAGTGTGAGCAGCGATGGGACAAAGTTTGCTAATAAGACTAAGGTATTCAGTGTAGTGGGAATTAATGCTATGAAAGAAGGAAGAGTTTGAGGAAGATTTCACAAGGAACAACTGGACAATAAAGTGGCAAATCAAATTAAAGGGAAATTAAAGATTTACAGGAAGAAGTTCTGGCTGCACAGGGATGTAGTTTGGTGCAGTTATTCCCATCGAGGGAGGGTGCCTGAGGTCACAGTGGGAAGGCCGGGGCAGAGGGATGTTCCCTGCTGTCTGCCTGCGGGGTGTCTCCGAGCTGTGCGCTGCAGCTGTGTTTTCTCCCTTCCCTCTCAGGGAAGACTGTGCGAGCAAGAAAAGGCACTAAGGCAAAGAAGAAGAAGAATGAAAAGCATAGCACGGAGAAGACAACCAATGGAGAGAAGCAGGTGTGTATAAAATTGTTACTGGTGAGGGATAATGGAAATGATTATTTGTGGTGTTTTACGGTACAGAAACAAGGACATATTGACTAAATAATGATATAGCAGATAAAAGAAAGACAAACAAATGTAAGTAATTCTTCTTCACGATGCATCATCAATTCTGAAGAGCTAATTGCCTAAGGCTGTTATGGAGGCAAATATTGATCAAAAACAAGCAGAGAGTTTTATGGAAGAGCAACTCAGCTAGGACTGTTCATAGTATGACTAAACCAAATATTGTTGGAAACAGGTATCAAAGGAAGCAGCACTTTATGCCTACGTTGCTCCTTAGTCTGCTTCAAGCATATCTGCCAGCCACCATCACACCAGGGCCCTGTACTAGGGTGCCTATATTTCAGACAGTTTTCTTATGCTCTCTTATGCTCTCTTATGCTCCAGAAGAGGCTAGCTGAGAAGCAAAGCCATGCAGAAACAGTCAGCAAGAAGAGCTTGCTCCAATTGTTGCTGCAAAGCAATGCACTGGCTTTGTGGAAACATTAACCAGCTAAAGAATAGGAAAACCCATGTCTGAGAGCCACTATTTCAACACTCCACAGCGGTTTGACATAGTCCAATGTGAGGCTAAGGGCAGAGTGGAGAGTCTTTTCTGGGCTGTGGGCCAAAATAGGTCTTTAAACACATCTGAGGAAGGAAACGTCAACATGTAGTGTGGTATTGCCCAGGAGAAAACAAACAACACGAGGGCTGGAAGTTGTGTGAAAAGAAATTAAGAGCCACACTGGCACTTGGGTCACAGATCCATGTTGCTGAACACAAGTCTGTATCAAAGACTTCAAAGACTGTATGAAAGGTAACAGACAGACTGAGGAGAGATGGGGAAAAAAACAGCTGGCAAAAGGGAGAAGGGTTGAGAATGGCAGGAGAGAAAACAGAAAACTTGTTTTTGCCAGCCTGATCATGAGTTTCTGGCCAGGCACCCTGAAGGCCAAAGGAAAATCAGAGTTCTGCTATGGGCAAAACAGGACTGGTCCAGAATTGAGGTAAATCTTAATCTAGAAATTGTTAACTGAGGCAGCTGAGATCATTCAGACATAAAGCATATATAAGAAGGGGACAGAAAACCCCTCTGCAAAAGTAGGCAGCTCTCTGACGGATGCCCTAAAGCACTGCTCAGAGGGGGGCAGCTGGAAAGCCAGCGGGGAGCCGAGAGAGCGTGCTTGCACAGAGAGGAGGGGGGTCTACTGCATTGAGAACAGCTGCTGGGGCAAAGATGATGCCTCCATTCTCCGTTCTGACTACCTGGATGTCAGAGGCTGCAGTGGGAGCCAGTCACAGCAGCAGGACTTGTTCGAGTTGTTGGAAACAACATCTCCCATCTCCTCTGGCTGCTGGGAGCTCTGTGCTGCAGCTCCTCACACCACGATGCTGGGGAGCTACTGCTGGAAACTACCTCCAGGTGTGGGGACAATAGGGCATGGAGGAGGTGGATGGTTTGCAGAAGAGCAAGGAGAATGCTGGAAGGGTTTGCTAGAGCTGTCTCTAGGCTGAAAGAAAATTTCATGCCTAGCTCATCACAAACAGGGGTGAATGGTGACTTTCCTGCAATAAGGAGATACCTACAAACTAACAGGACAGTAATTTATCAGAAAAAAGGTACATAATGCAGTAGGCACTTTGTTTTCTCTTTTGAAGCAAATAAAACCTGAGATCTACCAGATGCTGCTGTCATGCATTCAAGAGGATTGCAGGTCCTGCTCATTGACTTTTCTGCCTGGCTCCCTGCTGGTGCCTGGGCATCTCCCCAGCCTTCCTCCCTGCACTCAGCTGAAGGCAGGAAATCCTGCAGAGTGTCTGCAGTTTGCCAGGCTTCGTCTTGGGTGCTGCTCCATTTGTGTAGCCCAATACAGCCCAACATTTGCCTTTTATGTGAGTACATCCCATTCAGCTCATCACATGCCAGCTGAACTATAACATGATACAACATGACCTGCTGCTGCACTCTGGATTGCATGTTTAAACCTTGCTTTCTCTGAGCTGCAGCCTCTGAAGTGCCACGAGACAAGCTGCTGCCACAGGAAACAAGATAGGGTCCTAGTGCAGCTGCTTGCGTTCAGCAGGGGATCCAGCCTGAGAGCCAGAGAAGATGAAAGAAATCCTCAGCATAACAGCCTCTTCTTGCAGAGAGACTTTGGCTGGAAGATAGAAGCTGTAAATATGACAAAAATGCATTTTATACTTTAGCAAGCTAATGTATTCTCAGCACTTCTGCCCGCTTTTCCCCATTTTTGGCATGCGTTTCTCTTCACAACAGTCCAGCACTCACCTAGCTGCTCCCCAGAAGCATGGCTAGACCTTGCTTATAGCAGCAGCACGTGGTTTATTAACATTCCTGCTCACTGCAGCTTTGTAGAAATCACGTCAATGCTTCCAGTGCTGTTCGGCCTTCTCAGCCTAGCGGCTTGGAATTCTGCTGATCCCTCAGTGTCAGGGAGGAAACCTGACGTGCCAGGCAGACCCACTACCCGGGTCAGTGCCAGGCAGGCTCTCCTGGCTGCTCCTGTCGTGATTCTTTCTGCCCATCAAACCAGGGGCAAAAGAAATTTGTGAAGTATCTGCTCAGGTCTTGGGAAGCTTGTTAGGAGACTTGTTGCATGCAGCCAGCAGAGAAGCTGGTGACACTTCCCCGAGCCGCGTGTGAGCTCGGCTCACAGAGCTCAGTACCAGCAACAGCACCAAGGCAGGAGCAGGGCAGAACGGGGCAGGCACCTTGCACGTCTGTCCCAGTTCTCAGCACTGCTGTTCTCGCCTGCTCTCTTTGCAGCCCTTGGGTCAGTATTTTACTCACCAGGCTGCAGGAGAGGACAGTGCCTTGCAGCCTGATCTTAGCCCTGGGTTTACATGCTCTCCGTGGCATGGAGGCTAGGAAAGAATGAGGCAGCACCTCAGTTCCTGAAACGCATGGCTCGTACGTGCCTTAGTTCTGTGAGGTTTTCGTAACGTCTTGGCAGGAAGGCAGGTTTATGAGCTACCTCGAAGGAAGGTTTTCCAGACACCCACAGGCCGAGGAAGCCAAGGAAAACATTGCTCTGGGGTACGAGGCTGCCCAGCAAAGGCACCTGAGCTCAGCTGAGAGGGGCTCTGCAAACAGCAGCCCGACTGCCTGGACAAGTTGTGTTCTGAAGACCCCCAAAACAGCTGCCACAACCCCATCATGAGGAGGAGGAGGGTGTGTTTACACAACAGGGCAGTGCTGGGAGAGGGTCTGGATGTCATGCAGAGACAACCACTTCCCTCCCCATCCCATCAGTGCTCTCCTTACGAGCCAGGACTGCTCAGCAGGAATACTGCAGCCCCAGCAGGAGCGCCCCTATGGGAAGTGGAAATAACTCAATGTGTGAAGGCAGGACTAAGAGGCTCTGCCACAAGCACCCTGAATCATAAATCTTAGTTTCTCCAGGTGCGTGCAGCAGGCTCTGGCACAGAGTGGGCACAGACAGCGCCCGTGTTCAGGCGCGCAGGGACCTCCTGGGCACTGCTGGCAGACACAGGGAGCTCGGCTCAGGTGCGGCGGGGAGATCAGCTCATCAGATCAGTTGGACACCAGGGTTACCGTGAGCCACTCGGTTCAGAAGTAACTCTGCAGTGGCAACGTATCTGAGCTTCTTTGCCCCTTCCTTAAACAGCGTCAGCACTGCATAGCACATGGAAGAAAGCAACGGGTCATGGGTAGCTCTTCGTGGCTCAGCTCCATGGGATGGTATCTTTTGCATAACTTCCTTCAGCAAACTGAGGCACAACCTACCCGCAAAATAACACTGCTTCTTGCAAGGAAAAACTCAGCAGTACATGGTTTATTCCCGAGTGAGCCGGCCACATTGGCAGCTGCATTGCTGAAGGACATCAGGACAGCACAGCCAGACACATGTGAGGGGTGGGCGCTTGGGCCCCTAGATGTACCTGGATGGAAACCAAGGTACAAGGCTGCCCCTGTGCCTGGGCAGGCACTGTCCCCTACACCAGCACGGACACCTTGACTTGGAGCTCCTCACAGGCCCCGTCCTGCCTGCAGTTACTCGATTACCTCTGTCTACACTCCCCATTAGCCCTTCTCCATTTACAATCCATGCCTGAACGGGCTGCAGGTTCGCAGGAACAAAGAAAACCCTGGGCTTCTCCTTAGGAGAACAACTTGGCTGAAAAATGATCTTTTAAAAAGGCAGAAAATACCTAACAAGTAATCTAGTCCTATATATTCCCAAATCTTCTACCCTCAGGCATATTGTGAGGATGTGAGGATAACAAGAGACCAGAGTTTCACAAACTATTCCCCAGCTTGAATGCTGGCTAAGAACGGGGGAGCAGTGTGTCAGATATAAGGGCAAGTAATACCCTTTGTAAAGAGATTTTCTCGTCCTTTAACAGTCTCAGCTCCTGGTCATGTGCTTCTGTGCTCACCAAAGAGCACACACCAGATTCATTCTGTGCCTCCCCAGCCCAGCTTCCCCCAGCGACGCAGACACGCAGGACCAGAGCAGAAACAGAAGACTCAAGAAAAAATACTTTGGAAATCAGCACACAGCTGTAAAGTGAACCCCTTGTTGGTAGATATCCAGTCTGTGACAAACAATCCCATTAAATATGGGTGAAGGCTCTCCAGGCACACTGAAGTATTGTCAGGCATGTGATCCGTGCATAGAGTGTGATTGTTCCCAACTTTCCCCGCTGCCAGAAGAGACTGGTCCAGGTACTGCAGACCTAGCTGAAGGCTGAAGAAGGTTTATTCCTGCAGCAGTCCTGCCTATAGGCACAGAGCCAGCTGTGCGCAGGGAAAAAAGAGAAGGCTGCTCTGTATCTGGATGTGTTCACCCCATTATGAAAGGCTCAGCAGCACCAAAAGATGACAGGGCTAAATCGTTTTCACCTGCAAGAAAGTCGAGAAACACAATGAAGTGCAGAACATAAAAGGAAAGCTTCATTCAGCATTCCCTGCATGGTATGCTTGCAATGATTTATGAAGATCCCACAGAATTTGTTTGTCTTCTACATTACCTCAGGCACAAGAAAAGAGTCCTCAGGTGCACTAACAACCAAACGCAAGAATAGAGCAACTGAGTCAACCACTGCAGGGAGAGTTCTCTGTCAGTCACCAAAGACAGCTAGCAAGCTGTAGCTCAACAGGAATTTCTGGGAGCTGAATGACACAGGGAACTCAGTAATGGCTGTTCAGAGTTGTACACCCCGCAATAAATCTGTAGCCAACAGCATGTTCTTCTGATCTTTCTCCACTCCCAGTTGCTACCAATGCAACAAATTCAAATGTTTCTAGACGTGTACAATAGCATCGCTACTGCTTCTCCCTGGCTTTAACAACTAAAGAATAGGACAGTGATTTAGCCCATTGACTGCATAGGAGGACTATACATCCACTAGATGCTTCAGTCAAATAAGATACTGTCCTTAGCTGTATCAAAAAGACTCTTCCTGGCCCCTCCATACACCCTCTGTAACCCACCCAGTGTACTATAGCCTCAGTAACCAGCTGCTGTGACCTTGCTTTATGTCCTTAAAGTCCTCAGACTGCTGCCTTATGTTCTCAACCTTCCTTCAGCTCACTCTGTGAGGCCCTCTGCCTAGCATCCCCTTCTGACACATGCCACTCTCCATAGCTTTATTACAACTGACTATTTAGTGTGTAGGTTTACTTTCTTAGGATCCTCTTCCAGCTTCAGACCTCCAAACTGTGATCTCTAACAACCTCGAGCTCCCCCCAGCAGTTTTGTTGCGGTATTGCAAGCACGATGTTCTCCGTGCATCAGGAATGCAAACCTATGCTGGTGGTTCCCATTTTTCTTGGCCTCCCTCTACCACTGATCTCTTTGCAAGCCTGGAATAGAAGCTAGAAGCTACTTTCCATCTGCCCTGCTCTATTTCTTGTCGATGGCCAGGAGACTCTCCCCTTTGCTCCTCTGTTTCCTGGAGGTGCCATCTGGCCTCCTGTGCATCCCCTCTGCTTACCGTGTCACTTGAGCTGCATGTCCTCAACGCTGAGAGCTCGACTGCAGCTCAGTACAGGAGTTGTTCAAGGGAACAGAAGAGAACTGTAGTGGGAAGCAAAGACAGCATTAGGGAAGTACTGGCTAGGTCACTGGCCATGTCACAGCTTCTTGTGTTGTGGATTTTCTTTGTGAATCTCAAGAGATCCTCTCCCAGGATGTTCCACAATCTGGATGACAAGATCACCAAATAAATATGGTCATTGCAGAAACAGGAAACTAAACACCACTTCTAGAACCCTCCTATCTCCTGTATTTGGACAGGGCATCTCCACCAGCCCCACAGTGGCTGCAGGGGCAAGGCTGTGGGAGAGGAAGGTTGTTGCCTGCTCACCTGCTGGATTTCCTGCATTGCCAGGCGTATGGAGGAGTGAAGGCGAGGGAATGCCTGCTGGCTGCCTCCTTCCTCCCCTGGGCTTGGCTTTGTTCTGCTCTGATCCAGGCTCTGCTGCTCTTGGTCCTTCTTGGCCCTCCTGAACCATACACGTTTGAGAACTGAGGCTGCTCCTGTCTGTAGGATGAGCTTCCCAGCGGGAGGCCCAGAGAGGCAAGTCTGCCCCTGCCGAGGGGCCTGATCTTCGGCTGCAGATGCAGCCAGCGAGAGGCACTCCAGGTCTTCATAATCCAAGCTCTCACTGCTTTTCTGAGGGTGAAAAGAGTGCATTCAGCAGTGGTCAGTACAAACCCTTTACATACCCCAAACAGCACAGCTAAGAACAATATCCATCTGTGATTACTGACAAGAATAGGGCAGGGGTAACATCCAATCCAGGGAACCCCAGTGCCCACCTACTAGCCTTCCTTGGCACATGCAGAAGAAGTCAATACAGGACTCACACAACAGGAACACAAAGCAGAGATATTACCCGGGTGACTCTGTGTGCTCAGGGCACAGCCCATGACCCAGCCTCTTTTGCTGCTGCAGATCTTGAGCACTTACCTGCCCACAGGGAATAGTCAGTGTCTCCATGAAGGGCTGGATGCCCACAGCCTGGTGATACCGAACCAGCTCGGTGAGTGAGGCATGAGCCCGGTCCTCACCCAGAATTACATAGCGTGCATTGGGCTGCATCTCAATCATGTAGTGTCTGCAGCGGCCTTCACCCCTGGTGAGAGGGACAGTCAGAAACAGTCATGACACGAGGCCACAGCATCTCTCCAGGACCTGGTTGTTGCCTTCTGTATTTGTTGTCTCAGGAGGCCCAGACAAGATCAAGAGCCACAGTACCAAATATTGCAAAGACACAGGAGATCCTCCATTCTGGAGTGTTGTATACTGTGGTAACAGGTGCTGGATGAACATCGGTTTCTCCAAAGTGAGAAACAGGGACACAGAGAGAACCCAGGCTTCTGGATCCAACCCTCAGCAGCCTACACCATCTCCCAGGCCTCTTGTCCACATTACCACCTGCCCTTTTTCTTGCCTGATGCTGCATGCTTCTAGCATACTCTGATTACTTCTCCTCTTCTCTAGAATAATGTCCTGTGCTGTAACATATTTCTTCAGGCCCCAGCAGATGCTTCTTCTAGCCACACAGCTATTTAACACACCCCAAGCAGTACCTGCACCCTGCGAACCAACTCACATCTACTCAGTCACAGACTGATCTAGACTTTGGCAAGAGAGAGGCAGTTTGCCTGGGTTTGAGGCATCCACCACAGAAGAAGCTAAGTATCAGACTCAATGGACTACTCTGTGCAGAAAAATAACTATTCCAGCCATACATAGTTCAATTTAGGCATTTCTTCTTCCTTCTCTGTAAGGCTCATTACCTGTATGTCAGGGTGTAACCTGGTCGGCTCTGGCTGATGCGAACAAGAAAGCAGCCCAAAGGCTTATCCATCAGCAAGTTTTCAGCTTCCCTGGAAGCAAGAAAGAGTTTTTCAAAGGTCAGCGAGTAGTTGTCTCCACATAGGGATTCCCAACCTTGCAACCATCATAGCGGACCCCATCCACAAGGAGGTCACTATCTGCCCACTGTGTTCCCAGCTAGAGGTTTCCAGGTTTGCTCGTGCAGGGAGGCATAAACATGCTGATGTGCAAAAATACCCTCAGCCAAAGGCTTTCCAAGCAGGGCATCTCCAAACCTGCTCCAGCAGTGCGATAGCAACAGTAACCATCCAGCACAGGGCACATGACAAAGCATGGCTGGGGTGAGAAGCCAGTGCACATGCATAATTCCTTGGCTTCAGGGCTGCTGGATGAAGTGAGAAGGCTTTGGATTAGTGACGCTCAGCACGAGGTAAGCCCGGTGCCTTGGAAAAAAGCCAACTGTGGCTACTCTGGTTCCCTAAACTTCTCTACTGGAAAGAGGTCCTTCCCCTTTATGCCCGATAGACAAAGCACTGCTTTGTGCTGGCCATGCGCCTTGCTCCAGATTAGAGGCAACTGCACATCATGAGTGCAAGCTGGGATTGCTCTTCCCCTTCTGGTACATGAGGCTAAAGTAATTCAGGGAGACCAGTGAGTCTGGTCACTGAGTGGCATGAAGCACCACTTCAGAAGTGCTTAAAACCTTCCTTTATGTCTTGGGAAGAGCCTGCAGGCAGAGAATCTGCTGTTTTCTTCATAGTGATGTGCTCATCTCTAGCCTATATTTGAATTAAAAAAAAATTGCCCCACAGACACTAGCTCTTCCCAGGTGTTCTTGCATCTATCAACAAAAGCACTAATGCATGTCGAGTCCTTGTTAATTAGCTTAAAAACGTAGCTGACAGCCACTAAAGGGCCCTGTACTAAGTTGACACTGTGTAATGTCTGTGAATAACATAATGCTCACACTGTCAAGCTAATAAAACCTAGCAACTTGTGATCTAGTAAGACCAAAGGTGACTTGCATCATTAACAAGGGAAAAAGAAGTTGCAAACTGAATAGGATGATAAGGATGTTTGAATGGCAAGCACATTTGGCAGCACTGCCCCCTAAATAAGGGGGCACTGGCAGTTAGCAGGCATGCAACATCATAAATTAACTTCTATGCAGGGGAAACTGTAGCTAGAAACTTTGGCGTCTACCTGCTAACCTCACTATCTTGCTGCTATCTGATCACTGGCGTAATCAGCATTTCACTGCTTGTCACACTGCTTGGAAAGAAAAAGTGTTTGGCTCAGCCAAGAGAGTAACGTGAGAAGCTTACACAGTAGCATAATTTTAGGCATTTAAATAAAGGTTTTGCCAAAAAAAAAAAAAAAAAAGCTTGGAAATTCACACTTAAATGCCTCCACAGGAAGGCTGGTTATTGTGGATGTCTCTCCCAACCTAGGGGCTGTTAATTCCACCTTTGCTACATTTTCGTTACCTAGGCAGAGGCATCAATAAAGCTCAGCTTCCTCCCATACCTGGGGTCTTTGCGAATCTTGCCATTGGATACTCACAAAAGCCCCTCTTAGTAAATGGCTTTTTAATAAATAATGGCTTATTAAAGGCTTTTTAATAAATGTATATTGAATTCTGCCTTCCTCTGCTGTAAGAACAGCAACCAAGAAATATGAGAACAGCCATAATGAGTCAGTCCAGAAGTCCACTTTCATCGCCTTCAAGTTCTTTCCCAGCTTCCTTTCGCTGCACAGGGTCTGTATTTAAGAACCCACAGCAGATTTCTTTTCCATGAGCTTGCACTGCCTTTCCTTGGGCCCACATAAAGTTTCAGCACTCATATTGTGTGGCAAGGAGCTCCAAACTCCCTCTAATGCTTTTAAGCTCACAACCTAGAAGTGAAAAGTCTTGCATGTCCTCAGTTTCTTTATGGAGGCAAATCCACAGGACTCCAATCTCTTCCTAAGGACACAGCAGCTTCTGCCTGTTTGTCCCAGCCCCAGCTGTGACCAGTGTGTCCATCCCAACATACCTCCTGCTGATCATCCCATGCAGCCAGCTGGGAAAGGCTCCATCATCCTGCATGACCTTCTGGGCCTGTGTCTCTCTGAACCAACGGAGAGTTGCTCCTCTCTTGAGTTTCCTCATTTTTGCCTCTTCTCCAGTCTGTTCCTCTGTCCCCAGAATGGGGCGAGGCCCAGGAGGGTGCAGGAAATTATCAAAAGGAGTGGACTGAAAATAGGCACAGGGGAAAGTGAGCATGAAAGCAAGGCCAGAGGCAAGGCCCCTAGAAGAGATCACTTCGATAAATCCCTTTCCTGAGTTCCCACAGTTCAGACAAGACCACCAGTCATCAGCCTCTGCTTTTAGTTTCTCAAAGGTACTGACAAAATATCTGCACTAACCACACTAGGAAAGGGCTCTCTCATGTCTGATAAATAAAGTGTTCTCCTGTGACCCCATGCAAGAGAATATGCATTGCAGAAACCAGAAGGAGTAGGGAAACAGCACACATGGTAAGTGACCCCAACCAGAGCTAATATTGCTACCTCTGTGAGTTTGCTGCGTGGCCGTGGAACTGGGGGCTGTGGTGGCATATCAGCTGCAGGACAAGGAGAAGGCTGAGAACGTCTCTTTCGTGGCAGAGGAACTGGCAGGGAGACTCTTTCTGGAACAAGAGGAACAGGTAAATGAAATTTGGGATCCAAGATCAATGGGATCTGTCCTCCATATGCCCAGCATAGGAGCAGGCATGCAGACAAAACAGGATCTATCTTTCAACAGTAGCAAGAGGGACCACCAAGAAAATAAGTGGAGCTCAGTCCTTTCCTATCTCTCCTCAGCCATGCTCCTGAGGCTGGGAAAGGACAAAAGGGGTAAAGAAAATGGCCTCAAGTCCACTGCCAACTTCCCCTCCACATGCTACAAGGAGAAATGACAAATCACAAAGCAAGGATACAAAATGCTTCCCGCTGAGCAGATGGGAAAGGCCCAGCCTAGCATTCCTCCCAACACAGCCAGGTAAGTGACCTCCATTTTCTCTTTCCTCACAAAGAAAACCTCACTGCCAGATGGGCCACATAAATGGAACTTTCAGTTTCACAGACACCAAGGACATGCCACCACGACCAGCAATTTAAAGCACTTTGAAGAGATCATCACGAAAGTGGCCCCATACTAGCGTAGTAGTGGGAGTGGAAGCAACTCACTTTGGGCTTCTGCTTCCAACTCCAGCTGCCGGATTCTCTCCCTTTCTGCCTCCTCCTGTAGCCGTAGTGCCTGAGCTTTCAGTTCAGCCACCAGTTTCAGGTACCTCTTCCTACAGCTGAATCCCCTGAAAGCTGTTCAGAGAAAAGCTGTGGTTAGAGAAAAAATGCTAATCATATCTTGTCACTCCTAAGTGGAAGCGATATTCCTTCGCCCTGTCTCTGAAAGTAGGACTGAGATCTACTTCACTTTCAATGACAGAGTCTCCTCAGCTTAACACCACTCACAAGGCAGCCCCCACTCTCTGGTATGAGATCAGAGTTGAGGGGCTGTTCTGCCCCAGTGCTCACCTTTCTGTATGACAACTGCTGCTCTTTCCAGTTTCTCCACACACTTTGCCAGCTGTTCCTTGTGCCAATATTTAAAGAAGAGTCGTGACTTTCTGTGGGTTGGGGAGAGAAAGATACACAGAAACACCATTTGTCTGAACTTGCATGCTATCATGCATAAACAGATCCTTCATACAGCCATAGCTTCCTCCTTGAAGGGAGCCAGATAACAGTCTGCATGGATGAAGTCTCTGCAGTTCAGAACCCTCAAACCCTACAGCAGCAATCCACACCTACCCACATATCCAGCCTGTCAGGTCTGTACTTTGCAGTATCTCCAAACAGCTAAAAGAGAGGAAGAAAAGCAAAGGTCATTCTTTTTTTTCACCCAAAGTGAATGCTGCAGCCAGTGATTTGAGATGTATAAAGGAGATGAAAGTGCCTTAAAACTTCTGTGTTATATTCTTTGACTTTTGTCACTGATCACATTCAGTAACTGGCTCATAATCCATAAAACTTCTTGAGGCAGAGCTGGGACAGAATCACACTGTGGAGTGTCAACAAAGGGGTTCCTAAAGACAGACATCCTTCAGCTTCTTGGAAGGCAAGTGTGCAGGCTGTATCCTATTCTCAGAGGTGGGTTTTATCATTTAGGGTCGGAACAATTTGGAGCACGCAAATTGTAGAATCTGTATGAATCCTGGAAAGAGATAGTTTTCCAATTCTGATTTCATTTTGCAGGAAAAATTCAGGAGCATCACAAAGACAACCTCCTCCTTCTGTCTGCACATCCAGACCATAACACCATAGTGGCACTTTTTACCAGCATGCTACATAGCAAACAGAATTGGGTTTCCTTCTCCCTCAGCCAAATTCTGCTGTGCCAAACCTACATGTGAGGTTACATTTTTCCCAAATGCATCCTATGACTTTTATGTCTGAAATGGTGCTACTTGCATACCACCACCTTTCTCACTATAAGACAATCTCTTGACCTTGCCTGGGTTTGCAGTCCGTATTAATTCAGCCTTGTCAGAAATTTCAAGGAATTTCTATGAGGGCTGGAGTTGCTGCTCCCACGAGATAGCTTTTTCAGAAGAACACTGAAATCCTTTTCTTAGAAGAAAAAAAAAAAGTGTGTTTGTGTGTGTGTGTGTCTATATACATACATATATATATATATATATATATATATATACACACACACACACACATATATATAACAACTATCTGCCTTACATGCTTTATTCTCACAATCTGTCACAGTTGACTGTGGCAGGAAGGAAGGACTGGAACAGTGATGGAGAGAAGGAGGTGGGAACTTGTTGCCCTAGATGTTGGAAGGGGAAAGCTGACTGCAGGAACAAACTACAGAGCTGGAAAGACATTTACATTTTAAATGTTGTGGAAGGTACAAAAAAAAAAGAACAGTTGCTGTGGGTATGTTGTGCCTGTACACATAGCAGGTTCTTGGACCAGAGATATATGCTCTTTAGATTGTGAGACATTCAGTGCTGGCTGCTTAGTCAACCCTGTCTTCAACTTACTCTTCTCAAACCATCAGGAAAGAACGTGGAAAGGCTGCACTGTGTCCAGCTGAGTACTGTGGACATCCTAACTAATCCTTGAAACTGAGTCTATTTACCAGTTCTCCTTCCACAGGATAGAAAGACTCTACATAAAGCAATCCACAAAGGATCTTGGTCATCATTGTACTAAATGATTTATAAACGTCTATCTTTTTTTTAGGTATTTATGATCTCCATTACCACAAAAATATATCCTCACTTTGTTCCTTTTACTCAGTTTGCTATGCTATCCTGACAGCAAATGTTTCTGAAAAACAAAAGGGACTAAAATTGCATTGCACATAATAGAAGTAGGATTCTTACCTTTCTTTTGTGACAGACACATCTGGTTTAACTAGAAGAATTCCATATCTGTCAAAAACAAACCAATTCAGTAAGGCAAGAGTCATATCCTTGATATGCTAATCCATGTAACACTTACAGCAAATAATAATAAACTAGTGTCTTTCTCAGTCTTCCGCAGCAAACAACCCTGTAGTCTTAGGCATGGAAACTTTAAAGATAATTTTATTCTCTTCCCCATTACAGTTACCAGGGTCACTTTCCTGACAATATTTAACATGGAATTTTCTAAAGATTTAACAAACCTTTCAGCAAACTCCTCAAATGAGGGTCTCCAGGAGAAACCATCTCGTCGGATCCGGATGGTCTCCAGCAATCCATTGTACCGGAGCTGAAGTGGCAGCATAGAGAGGATCAGAGAAACAGACAGTCACAAGTCAGAATAAGTCACCAGGATATCAGCTCATTCCTCTGCAGAAAAAAAACTCCTTCATTCAGTTCCAAACCTCTCTAGTTTAAATGAATGCTTCTTTGAAAAATGATTCCTCAGTTCAGACTGAATTTACCAAATCCTGCAACTCTTATGATTGCATTTACAAAAAATAAACAGGAGAGAACTGTGAATGGAAAGCCTACATCGAGCAAGCTGTCACAAACGCATCTAAGCACCCAGAACCTTTGCCTATGTAAGAGGGGCATCCTACTGTTTTCTCTGCAAAAGCTTTCATTCAGACCAGCCACCTTCCTACCATATTCATGGTCTTACAGTGGAGTATGCACTTCCCTTCCTTAGATCCATTTTCCACCAACACCTACCTGAAGCACCTGTAAAGAAAACTGCTGTTTCCTCACCTGCTGCAGCACCACCTGGCTGTCCACCACACCAGGCTCCTTCTGGCTGTTGGGCTTTATACAGCGCACAAAGTGTGGGTTGGCAGAATACATCCGCTCCATAAGCACCATCAGGGAATGCTGTGGAGAACAGAAAGGTCAACAGTCCAGCAAAGCAACGTGTTACCAGAGCCCTGTGAGCGCATTATCCTGCTCATGAGAACTGCCTTCCCACCCCACAGATTCAGGCTCTTTTAACCTCAAGTGCCCAGGCTCTGATGGCAGCCATATCACTCCTGTCATGACCAGGCACCCGAAAAAGCCCCAGTCCATTTGCTGGAAGCTTTGCTATCTGTAGCAGCTGGAAGCTCTCAAGAATATCCCTGCACATATCTCAAGGGGCACTGCTGGCAGCAGTACTTTACCCGGAACTGAGCTCCCACTGACTGCTTTCGTGTGCTGTTGAACTTGTCATCTGCTCCTGGTATGATCTAAAACGAGACCAAACAAAAGGGTTATCTATGGAATATCAGGAACAGAGCCACCAATTATCATTTGCCATGCAGACAAGAAGTACAATACCTTGGCTTTGACATGAGGCATTAGTGTCCCTGTCCTGGAAATAGTGGCTGGAAAAACAAATACAGTAACTACTTTTGTACCCTCATCTACAATCAATTATATTTAAATATTTCAAACTTCACTTCAGATGCACATTTCCCCACAAAAACTGAACAACTGAGACGAAAATACAAGGAAAGAGCTAAAGAAGAAGAGAAGAACACTCAGGCACTACGGAAAAGACAAGGCAGACAGGTTACTGAACAACTCATGATGGCCTTCAAAAGAAATATCAACAAGGAAGCTCCAACAATGCAAGAAAAAAAAAAAGTATAGCTAGCGAACAGAAAGATCACCTACAACAGTCCACATGGGAGATTATGTAAAGTTAAATAACTTAAAATAATTCAGCAACAAAATGAGAAATTCAGGGAATTTGAGTTTACTAGACAATATAATGACACCCTTGATGCAACAGTGTCATGTGCACTGAGAACAGGTTATACCTCTTGTTTATGAACTTACAAAGAGTTGGAACTAGACTAAATATCTTCAGTAGCAGCATGGAAGAAACAACAAAGATATTTGTGAAACAAAGCATAAAACTGCAAAACACAGTGAAGACTAGAAAAGAAATTTATCAGTCACTCTTAACTAGCATCTGTAAAGGTCAGGCTTGTGATCCCAGAACTATGCCATATGCCATATGAGGCTTGTGATCCCAGAATTATGCCATATGGAGGGATGCTTCAATTCCATAGGAGGAACAATGTGAGGGCACTCCGGGAGCAGGTATTTCTGCTATCATGCGTATGTGCCAAGGGGAACAGCTCAGAAGATCTGTCAAAAGGCTGCTCTAGCCTTCTCTGACTTCTCTAGCCTTCCCAGAACCTCTCTGAGGCTGCCAGCTCTGGAGCACATTCAAGGCTCATAAGTCTCATTCCCACACTTAGGTCTTGTCAAAGAGGGGCCTGATTAATGTGGGAAGTCCCATCATAAGAGAAGGACTTGCCTGTGAAGAGCACACTGAGCAAAGGGGTGACACTGTTGATGAAGAGTCCACGAACATTGGCTGGCAAGGTGTCTCTGTTCTTCTCTAGAAAGCCACCAGCAGTATACTGTACCTAGAGGAAAGTGCACTAAGTCAGTAAGGGCAGCAGCAGGTTGACCCCAAAAGCAACTTCAAGAGCTTGCCAGGAGCAACTGTTAATCTAGGTGCATATGCATATACAGAATCCTTGTGCAGGCCACTATACACTCCCTTCAGAAGCACATTTTTGGCATCAAAACCAAGAGACCAAGAGACATTAGAACTACAGGACTGCAGCATAACACTGAGACATTTACATTTCTTGTTGTGTATTCTTTCACGATGACGATGCTTCATTTGCTTTTGTTTTACTCTTTATTCCTTCCTCCTGCTCTCTCTCTTCCCTTTGAAAAGACTTCCATTCTGCTTGCAGTCATGCATCCCCTTGCTTCTCTTGTCCCCTTCCTTTCTCACTTCCAGCCTACCCTCTTCTTTTCCACATTGTGTTAAGCTTTGTAATAATGAACATTATAAGGAATGATGTAGTCAACAGTTAGGGAATTAGACTACTAAATCACATATTGCAGTGATCCGACTTCATTTGTTCATGCTACATGAACGAATTCCAATCAGTTCAATATATCCGGGCCAATGCATTCAGGACTAGTGGCAGTAAAGTTATACACTGGCCCTACCTCAAGGAACTGTCACATTTAAATACATAAACCAGTGCTCGCATTTTAAAAATGTTTACTATTAGTTGCTTTTACTGGGTTGCTTAAAATAAATTAGTGACTTTTATCAATATCAGTAGACTCCTGACAGCTAAACACAAGCAACTAGATTCTGGCCTTGACCATCAGGGCTTTACAATGCATGCAGGGCTTTCACTTTATGAAGGACTATGACATAAATACCTCTAAAACTTTATGACTCCTGAAGAAAATGGGGCTTCCCTGGGAAGAATCTCTTCTCTTATATTTGCTAAAGAGCTCTATTTACCCTAGCAGGCAGCTCCCAGGAGATACAACACTCCTTTGGAACTGAACACTGTTTAATTTCCTAGTCTTATTTTTAAGCAACACATTTTTCTCCCCTACACACATTCCAAAGCACTTCCTGAAAATTATACTTACATTCCCAGCATAGTGAATGATGCTGAAGCCCAAAACACGACCTCGACATGGCTGGAAGTGCAAATTCCCCTTAAAGCTGCTGTTCAGTTTATCCACAAATGTTTTATCAGTTGCCTGCAAGAAAACAAGTTTTCATAATCAAATTATAATCCTGCAACATAGTCCTGACCAGGACACCCAGAAATAAAACAAAGAATTGGAAGTGGCCTTGACCATGCAACAATTTCTGACTACTTAAGCTTATTTAATTCTACACAGGGATGCTGATATCTTTGAATTGTCCTTGATCTAGCTGTCCTGTCCCATCATCCACACACAGAAACACCTCTGCTCATCTTGGTTCTTACAGTAATGCACCAACATTACAGCACTCTCTGCAACACAGATATTCATTGTCAAATTCTCCACACCATTTTTCCTGTCTCCTACCTCACCCATACCTGAGGGAATGCACTCTGCTCATCCAGAAGAGACAGCAGCCCAAGTGGTTTGGCCAAGAGCAGGTCCTACAAGGAAAGGAAAGTTTTTAGATATAGTTAAAGCAGTACTTTCTCATCTATGCCACTCTTGATGGAGCTTCTTTCCAGATACCTCTCCTCCCCATAGTAGAATGAGGAAGTCTCCTCTCTTGTCTGGATAGAGTACCTCACTTCTGTCAGTCTTATATCACTCACCAGAATAGGTTCATTATTGTTGAACTTAATAGTTTCCCAAGGCAGCTCTTCCTCTCTGTAGGCAGCCTGCTCCAGCTGGAAAATGTGCTAGGACAGAGAAAGCAGAAATTGAAGCCTCCAAACGTCAGGTTTACACAACCCTGAACACCTTCCTTCCCATCCTAAGCAGAGGATGTAGGCATGGCTCTCTTACTCATGGATCAGGGACCTGAGATAAAATTGCTGTTCCACGTGCCCATCTGTAACATTCTTGCTCACTGCTGCTGCATAAAGTGGGAACATCTTTTAGGTCACCACAATGTTCACTGGTCCTTACTCTGCTAGTCTGACCACTGCTTGACCTATTCACTCCTACTTCCCCTGCACAGGTAGTTCCTCTGCTGTGGGAGACTGTTGCTCACTACCCTGCTGTGCCAAGCACTCTTTATATCTTTCCAGGCAATGACCGTTCTTTCCTCTCACTCTTCTTCATGTGCTCTGCTTTCCCTCACCACACCATGTGAGATTACCCACTGTAGACTTACATGGTTGAAGAAGTGCTGTAGCTGCTCGTTGGCCAGGTTTATGCAAAGTTGTTCAAAACGATTCACTGCAAAGTTTTCAAACCCAAAGATATCCAAAATTCCTAGAAGAGGGGAGATGGAACCTGCAAATCATCCCTGCAGGTAGCTAAATACCCCAAAATACAACTGGTGTCATCTCCCCTTGGGGCCCATGAAGTCAAGTTGTCAGCTGCGGATCTGCCCAAGTTCCTTTTGGAGAACTAGCTAGGAGATCCCCCACACCAAGCCCATCTCCTCTGCAAAGCCAAAGCATCCCAGAACGACAGCCACCCAGTTACTTCAGACCAACTGGCTGCCCTTCAGACTTCATGCTGTTGACTAGTACCTTCAACATGATCATCTTTTTGAGAAGAAAGCTCTGAATGCAGTCTTCATCATACCTCATATTGCACTGTTCCTCCATTATGTCTGAAGGATGCATATTTTGAGGGCAGAACAGGAGCAAGACAAGCTAAACTCACCTATCTCCCTCAGCTCCACCTCAGGATCCACATTCTCAGCCAGTAGCTCATTGATCTTGGAAACAATCCAGCCAAATACTCGGCCATACGCTACCTTTGCAATGGAGTCTCGAGCATCTGCATAGGGGGACAGAGAATAACAGTGACTCACTAAAGAGCTCGAAGAAGAGTAGGGCACAGAGCATACAAGCGGTCTCAAAACATCTACCTCAAGCAGTAATGTGCAATGGTTTATGAAGTTGTTTTGGAGAGCGCAACTAATCTGACGATCTTCTCTGCCCTCCACAAGCATGCACAGAACTCTTCCCTTCTGAAGTCTGATGACAAGATAATATCAGATAGGTATACTAAAGCTCTTGTAAGATCACATAAAATGGAAAAGTTTATAAAAAAATATAGCTGTTCTTTAGGATACCCAGACTTGTTTCGTCTTCTACCTGTCTACAGAGTAGAAGCCCTATCACAATCAAAAATCAAGTAACACCTCCAAGTAGCATTTGGAAAACTGAATGGTCACTGTAAATACTTGAACTTTCTGCTAAACAACAATTGTTGCCTGAAATATTTAAACAAGAATAAAATTGCTGAAAAATGTGCTGATATTTGAAGAGGAAGACCTAATCAACAAGACTAATTGATGCACAACTGTCTGAAGTGTTTGATTGTCTAGATTTAGGAAACTGAAGTAAATAATTCTCAGTTTTCATTTCTTGTTCTACTTAGCTGAGCAATTATCTAGAAATTCTGGGACTTCATTTTTTTAAAAAATGTCTTTTATTTTAACTCAACCTGCTTGTGAAGATTATCTTTGGTTAATTTCTTCTCTTACTGAAAGAGAAAGTAACACTTCACACTTACTATTTTAACATGGTTTTCCATATGTGTCATTCCTTCCCTGATACTGTGCTATAACACTGATGATCTCAGTTATTTCTCCATCTACTACCCAGAATTCTGCACATTGCTAGCACTCTGCAGCAGCCTTCCCCTCTTCTGCACAAACATCTGCAGTTGTCTTCAAGACTGGATTGGAGGGAGAAAGCAAGGATAATTTCCTTGTTTCTCAGTAGCTCTACAATCTCTGGGAGATCAAACAAAAGCAGTGTTCATGGTGCTATACATCAACGAGTCCAAGAGGACAAGCACAGATATACTTGCCTTTATACAAGAGAAACAAGGAAGCTGCACTGATAGGGATCTTTGTTACTAAGAAACTGCACATGAGTAGAGACACCCCTTCATCAAATGCATGTCAGTCTTTCTGCTCAGTACTTCTATGATTTATGTGTTTCTTACCTTCTGCCTGCTGCTTGGTGTGAAAACGCTGAATCTGCTCCCCCCGGGTCACTGACATTGTGCAAATGAGACATTTCAACAGTTCATCTTCTTGAACTCCAAACTGACCCTGGGAGAGGTGAAACACAGGAGATTACCCAACACTGAACCCTTATGTGGGGACTATGTCTCACAGTGCATATGGAACACCCATGTAAGGGAGCCATGATTCCTTGGCACTCCTTTAAGGAAAGGCAATGCTCAAAGGGAGGTCTTTGAGATCTGCTGCAGTATAAGTATTACTTTAACATTTGCCAGCACTGGAGAAAGATGTATGCTCTGAGATCTTCACTATCCCATGCAGTGATCAAACTCCCTCTTGCTCCCTCTTTGACATACTTTGCATCTTAATTTCCCAGTGCTGCCACCTTTCACCTCCCATGGGAGATACACACCAGTCGCCAGTGAATGGTTTAATGACTTATTGTACAGCACCATGACGAGGTGGTTTTACAGGTGCTAAGGGGAGCTTCAGCAAACTTTAGACTAGTCACATGAACTCACAGGAACCAGGAACAAAGGGAATACAAGTGCAGGTGCACTCCTGAATAACTGCTTTAACAGAAATATCCTTCTCTTACAGAAATTCCTGTCAGTGAATAAGTGAAGAGTAAAATTAAAAAAAAAAATAAAAAATGGCTGCTGAACAGATGTAGGTGGCTGCTTCATGAACAGTGCAGGAGGGGAACAGGCAGAGATGGAAGTGAAACAACAACAAAAAGGTACTGTGGTTTCAAAGAGGTCCAAATAAAAAGTCACAAAGAAGGCAGATGGCAGAAATATTAAATCCTTCTCTTCTGTGTTGTTAACAAAGCAGATAATATATCCATCCCATATAAGAAAAATCAGATGGTCCAGGGAAATATGTACTTCTTAATTTGATGTTAATTTGGCCAGAAGAGCAAAATGTTTAATTCAGGATTAACAAAAAAAATGATAATAGTTAAGATGGTATATTTGGCCAGGCTACAAGTCTAGCAAAAAATAAAACTTGTGTACTGTACACTTAAATTTCCCCAAGGCATTACACATGGTATCACATGACTCTTGATTTTAAAAAGTTTGCATTATATGAAGCCAACGAGTTAAGTGTAATATTGCCATATGCAGAAAAATATTTCTGAGGAAAAGGAACAGAGCCTCAGAGTCACTGTACAGTTTATGTGCTGCAAGACTCAGCTCAGTGGTAATATTGTTCCCTAGACAGACAGGAAATAGAAGCTGAGAACTGCCATATCGCCAGCAATCCCACAGGGGTAGTCAAGATAGTCATGGGGTCATATTGGTCATTTCTGGAAGAATCAGCTTGTGCTTCAGGAGCTGTCTAGAGAATTAAACCTCTCCTGCAATCTCTGGCAGGAGCAGCTCCTGAGATCCCTACAGGAAAACTCCGTCACCTAATACATTTTAGAGCAATTCTTAACTAAGTATTGTCTAAAGATGATGCAGTTACACAGCTAGGAGGGACCAGCATCATATCCATAAGGCTTCTGTCAGTTCTCCTTGTGACTCACTGCTGCAGCTTTCAGCCATCCCTGGGAAGTTTCACTGACTTTTACAGACACACTATTCTCCTGAGGCTCGAAGGTCACATTGCCCAGAGACAAGACACCAGCCAAGATTGCCTGCATGTCCACTTGTTCCTGAAACACACAACAGGAGAAACTGAAAAGCTATCATCACTCAGCCTGTTACATGTAACATCCATAGTGTAGACACAACCTGCCCCAAAGAGCTTGTGTATTTCTTTATCAGAGAAGGTGGAGAGGTGAGGGAAAGGCACAGGGAAACTGCAGAAAGAGGCTGTACATAAGACTGCAAGATTTAGATGGTTTGGAAGCAGCATGGAAAGTTCAGAGGGTAGAGAAATGGGAAATAACTGCAGCCAGAAAGAAAGCCTACATCCACAGGGAGAAGCAAGGAGTCCTTGGGACTCACCTGTTCTTGGAAGCCCACCATGTCAAGGGCATTGCAAACCTCTTGATATTTATGTTTCCAATGCTGAGCTACATCTTCTGTACCAAAGCGTCCACTTATGTACCTGAGAAAGTGTATATCCCATATACAATCATCACATAATCAGCACAGCCACTAGTCCTACCCCACAGTAACAAAGCAGATCAGGGACAGTGGAGACCTGAATGGGAAAAGCTTCTCATACAAATAGAACAAAACAAGAGATTTTCAATCTGCCAGCTTCCAAGCTGATCCATTGGATCTTTTCATGTGTCCGCATTCAGATCCTGCTCCTGCTTCCATTCCTTTTTTCACCCCTAACAGGCTCCGCTATGCTGCATCCTCCTCCACCCCACACTATGAACACTAATCCAGGATCTGCCTTTGAAGTACCTGTATAATGAGGGATCCAATAGCCCATACATCTCCTTTTTCTCCGATGAAAGCCCAGCAAACATGTAGTAGAAGATATGGAAATTCCTCTCTCCAGTATCTTGTCGTACCACTCGTGACTTCTCCAATAGATACTCACTCAGCTTTGCGCCTTTCACTGCACTCAAAAAGATAACAAGCTAAACTTATAGAAATATAAAGCTAACTGAGCATAATAAGTGACTGAGTATCATTTATTTGGTAAAAGGAGCATAGTGTCTAAAATAGGTATCTTGTGTAAAACACCCTTAAAACCTCCCACCTCCCTTGAAGTGGTTTTCCTCATGCTTCCCATCGTCTTAGAGATGTCTCCATTAGAAACAATCAAGACTTCAGGCACAAGGGAGTACAACTGACACCTCTCCTCCACCATACCCTAACACTCTTCCCATGCCCCACATTGTCTGAGCCCAGGTCTTATCCTTAAGTTCTAGTTACACTAAGATTTTCTTCATTGCACACCCTTCTCACAGAGCATCAAGGTTCCAAATTTTACCCTCCACAAGTTCTGATTACTTAGTCCAGTCTCTCTAATGCCTACCCATCCTCCAAACTAGGCATCTCAAATGTTGCCCTTGACCTCACCTGTATTCTTCTGGAAACGCAGCTGTATGTATTTTCCAAAGCGGCTACTGTTGTCATTCATCACAGTCTGGGCATTGCCAAAAGCTTCAAGCAATGGATTTACCTAAAAGTGGAAGAGAAATAGCACAAACACTCTTGAAATTAAGTGATCTAATCTAACTTATTTGGAAAAATTTAAGTTGAGCACTTGAGGATTAGCATGCTTTTCAATTATTGATGGAATAGAAAGCACTCCATCAGTGTTCATATCCTATCCTGGAAAATGAATTAAAAGACAAATATATTCAAATATATTCATAATATGTTCATATGAGAGGAAAGAATGCTTGTTGGCTGGAGAAAAGGGGACTTGGGCTACATGCTGAGTAACCTACTGAACATAACTTCGCAGCCCTGCACTGTAATCCCAAATGGACTAACTCACTCCATCTATATATCTCAGATCCACCATGGATGACACTGCACTGAAATAATAAGCCATCCCAGAGCTCAAAGCACAGCACAGAAACACCTCTAAGGCTCCACAGGAAACCTGAAAACCCTGACTTTTTAATGAAGTAGTCCATAAGCTTGTCCTGCTTATTTTTTCACATGGAAGGTAAAGGTATGATTTGCTCAAAAACTTTTTGGATGGCAATTCAAATGAAAATAATTCAGATCAAAAAGACAGGAGTATATGAAAATCAGACAGAAAAGGTATATTGAAACAGCAAAGATGAAGCTAGCCAGGAATAGCAGGTATGCTCCTGACAAGTCTTTTACTAGTCAAAGAAACGTTTCCAAAAGCTCTGCAGATTCTCCATCCCCGTGTATCATTAAATTAAAATTTTGTTTTACAGAAACAAAGAAGTTCCTGTTCTACACTGAACAGGAAGAAAGCCATTCCAAAAATCCCTAATCCCTTTTTACAGACAACATACTAAAATGATCACAGTGATTATATCATTTAAGAATGAGCCCACTACAATCCAAACAAACAGAATCCTTCCACCCCATCTCATTTGTGGTCAGCTATTTCACCATTCTTACCCACTATTTCCTTACAATGTGGCTAGAATTTCCCGCCCTTCCACATCCAGTGTGATATAGCACCAGGAGGATCCTTGAGCCAAGCACAAGCCACCTTGCAGCATTGAAACTTCTCCATCTATGAATATCACCCCATAGTGACCTACCTGTAAGATCTGCTGCTCCAGCTGGGAGTTGCCTTTACAAAGATTCATTATGTGCTGCAGCAGCAGCTTTGTACTTTCCGTTTTCCCTGCGCCACTCTCTCCGCTGTCAAGAAAAAGCAAAGTTAACTTCCACCAACCATAAAGTGCAGTTGTCCTGTCCCTTATATTTCAGTATCCCATCACTTGAAAGCAATAGCTCCTATTTCCAAGTGGTTATGACTTTCTGAGCTACATCAGACATGGTGTACTAGCTTGGACCAGAGTTTTATTATACAGTGAGCTCCACAAGGTACTGATACATTCCCTGTTCATTGTGATGTTCCACACCATCACATCCAGAGGAGATGCACCAAACAGTGCATTAGCTTTGCTTCATAGGAAAAAACACCTCACGTGTCTAGCTCTTGAAAAGCACCAGCCTTTGAAAGCATCTGGTTCACAGATTCCCTTGCACACGCTTGGGCTGACAGCTTCCCCTTTCTACAGAGAGCTTTGCCCCATCCTTCTGACATCCACAACTGAGCGCTGATCTCATGACACTGCAGCAGTCTCAAACCTGCAGCCTTTCACACATCCACGTGCTTCAGCTATTTCCGAACACGGGAATGTGGTGTGAAGGCCAGCAGCCGAGACATCACACGTCATTCCAGCGTCACATATTCCCAGTGCCTCCACCTCCAAATCAAACAGTAGCACGTGAAAAGCAGTTTCCCCGAGCCTGGGAGGACCGGGGATGTACAGACTGTCAACAGGCACCCGGGCACCATTCTGGTAGAGACCTTTAGCATAAGCATAGGAAAAATCAAATGCAGGAAATGCTGCAAGTATACATACGAGGGCAGGTCTCCGCTTACACATCTGACCTTTGAGCTTCCGCTGTGGCTTTACTGCCACAAGTAAGGCAAATTTACAAGGTGAATTCCACTAGAGTTTTCACACAGAAGCTCTGGGCACTCAGGCAGCGTGAGGGGGCTGCTCTCCTGGGCTCTTCTCCCCAAAAGAGAGCCCAGGCAGTGACTGGAAGAGCAGCAATTTTCAAAGGGAGAGCATCATGTTATAATGTCTGAACTGAACTTTGGGAATTGTTCTGCTTGGAAAGGAAATAGGGAAGAAAACAGTATCTCAGCGTGATGCCAACTGGGAGCCAGGGTCCCCGTTTACCACTGTCACGCAGTTATAGTGAGACACTGGTTCCTGGGAGGAAGCCAGGACTCACTGCCAGATTCCTTCGCAGAAGCCAGTTTTACTCCGTAACATTTCCTGAGCTCACAGCTGCTGCAGCCGTGGGCACAGCACAGCTGCAAAGCATTAGAGGCGGTTAGCCCCGTGACGGATACCTGATCCCAAGTGCACACCACGCCGCCATCATCGGAATATGCACAACAAAACAGGACCTTTTCCTTGCTGAGGACATGCCATCCAGACAGCGTCCTTGCCCAGTACATAAGCTGATTTGTCTTCAGCAACTTCCTTCCTCAGCAAGGCCAAGATAGAGATCAGTGATAGCGATCAACAGTGATAGCTAGATAGTGATAGACAGGACAGTGATAGATCAAGATAGTGATTGATGAACTCCATGGCTATGCTCAAGCCCACCTTCTCATCCTGCAGCAAGAGGAACAACATCACTAGGTCCTGCGGGCACCCTCTCCATCTGCAGCTGTGTACATGCCCCAGACACTGAAGAAAAGAAAAGCCATCTCCAGGAGACCCAAATGCCCTGCCACAACATGCTGAGGCTGATATTAAAACCAAGATGGAAAGTAATAGGAGACAGTGGAATCTGCAGCAGAAGACAACCCAGTCCTAAAGACCCTTTGTCACCTGGGAGGCAGTTGCTGCGTTCAGCATCAGTTGTAGGCTCTGAAACGTGTCCAGACCTCACAAAGTGGGAGTGACTAAATGGAGAACAGGAAAGCCAAAGAGGCTGCGCTTATATCCTGTAGGAAAGCACACAGGTTCGTGGTAGACTGGAGATGGGCATCTCTCTTGCAGACTTTTCAAGCACGGGAACAGCTGAATCCAGTACAACTTCATGCTGCTTTGATGAACTATGGTCTACCAGGAGGGGCTTTCTCTCCCCTCATACTTTCCCCAATCCCAGCATTGTCCACATCAGATAACTTTATTAGCAAGTACTTTACTGCTTGCATATAGGAAACCCTGTTATAGGAACAAACAAACTTGATAACAGGATGGCAGGATGCACAGCAGTAACTCAGATTCTTATCACGAGTGAAAACGCTGATTTTTCAGAGAACATCTGCAGAGAGACTTGAGATGGCTTTCCATCTCCCACAACAATTTCTATGACTGTTCTGCATTCCTGGGAGCCTCTTCCACATGCTGACTCCATGGCCACAACTTCTCATGTGTTTAGTGAACAACACACTTCACATAAAGCACAGACATGCATGATGCACGGCCTAGAGAAACACGAGAGCCTGGAGCCTTAGGGGCTGCTCCCAATCCCACAGAGATGCTTGACAATGATTTAGCAGGTCATTTCCCTAACACGTAGAAAGAAAATATTGATAGCATGGTCAGATTACCAGCCTAAAGAAGAAAATTAAGCAGCTGGCCATTAACATTTCAGCTGAGATGATGTTTGCAGTCTAAGCTAATCACAGTAGATAATTAGCTAGCACTCTGAGGCTTTTCCTGCTACCTGATGCCATCTGTGGCCTGGCACGGCTCCAGCACGGCAGCAGTGACATCATGGGGTGAAGTGCTCACGACACTCCAACACTCCTTGGTCACAAGAAACTCCGCTTGCCTTCGAGTACTGAGAACTTCCTGGTGGAGTAAGATTTTTCTTGACCAAATTCCTAAAGCTCTCCTAGCAAACAAGTTTTCTTTACTCCGCTCTTTGGTTGTCCATCCTTATCACCCCCACGCCATGGGGGCAGGGGCACAGCTTCACCAAGCAGAGCCCCTTATGGTTTCTTTGCCTGGAGCACGTCAATCTCTCCAGCGCTCTGCCCTCCACAGCCAGCCGCTTTCAACCCAACACAGCTTGTTTTTCTCCCCCCACAAAAGCCGTTTCATCTGCTTTCTGGGCCGCTCCCGCGCAGAGAGGCGCCTGCAGACGAGGCTGGGTTTCGACTCGCCGAAACCTTTGAAGCGGAGGGAGCTTCGCCTGCGCCGGGGAGCCCTTTGAAGGGGGAGGCTGCAGCCGGAGCTGCCTGGCGGCAGCAGGGCCACCCAGGCCATAGCCAGGCTGGGGACCCGTGGGGACCCTCGGGGACACGGTGGCCCTCACCTGATGACGATGCACTGGCTGCGGGGCCCGGCAGCGTGGGGGTCCAGCATGGCGTGGTAGGCCCGGTCGGCGACGGCGAAGATGTGGGGCGGCAGCGTGCCCTGCTCGTGGCGCCGGTAGCGCTCCGAGACCTGCGGGACACAGCGGGGCAGAGCGGGGAAGGGGCGCGGGCGCGCGATCCCCGCAGCAGGACGGGCACTCACTGACCTCCCGGCCGTAGAGCGGCAGGCGCTGGAAGGGGTTCATGGCGATGAGGATGTCCCCGACGTCGGTCTGGCGCACGAGAGACAAGAGGCACGAGGGTGAGCGCCCGCCGGCCCCGGCCCGGCCCCGGCCCCGGCCCCGCACTCACGTAGACCTGCTGCTGCAGGAACCGCTCCCGCAGGCTCCCCAGCAGCGCCGCCTCGTCCAGCTCCGCCAGCGCCGCCAGGTCCCCGGCGGCCCCGTCCCGCGGGCGCTGCTCCCCCGGCGGCACCATCCCGCTCCCGGCCCCG
>VWPW01028033.1:44604-61549 GCA_013389825.1 Crypturellus undulatus
TTTGAACGCGGGGCGGCGGCCGGGCCGGGCCGTGGTGCAGGTAACGGGCGGCGGGGCCCTCCCGCCGGCCCCACGTGGGGCAGTGGGGCCGGGAGCTGCGCTGTGGGGCCGGGGGCCACTGTGGGTTGGCGGGGGTTGTGGGGCAGCGGTTGCTGCTGGGGGCTGGGTTGGGCTGTGGGGCAGTAGGCCAGGCTGTGGGGCTGTGTGTTCAGCAGGCAGGTGCTGTGGGGCAGTGGATGCTGTGGGGTGACCGGCTGGTCGGTGGGGCAGGAGGTGCTGTGGGTCTGGTGGGCAGGTGCCGCAGGGCACAGGCAGTGTGGGGTGGCAGGCAGGGCTGTGGGGCAGCAGTTGCTGTGGGGCTGGTAGGCAGGAGCTGTGGGGCAGCAGGCGGGCTGAGCTATGGGGCAGCCGACTGCTCCTCAGCCCCGCTGGGAGAGGTGGCTGTGTGGGTTTGAGCCCCCTCACCACCCCCGCAGGGCGCCTAGGATCCCTCGGGAAGCAGGTTGTGCTGCTGAGGCCTTGGGCTCTAGGGCTCCTGGCTGTGCCCTGGTCTCCTGTGAGTCCAGTTGGCGTCTGCTGGCCCCCGTGGGCTCCCCATGGGCACCCGCAGCTGCTCTGAGGAGCCTGAGCTGGCTCTGCCCAGCACCCAGCCGGGAAAGGGAGGCGCCAGCTTTAAATAAAAAGCAGAAGGAGGCTGCAGATAGCGGCCACACTGCGCTGCACAGGCCCCTTGCACTCGGGTGGCTGCTCCGCGCAGGGCAGAGAGCCACAGAGAGGCAAGGTGCCAGGGCTGGGGACGCCCGGGGCTGTGTGCCGGCCTTCCTGCAGCTCTTCCTCACGTGGCTGAGGTGATTTAGCTTTTTGGTGGGGAAAATGAATGGCAGAAGGGAGAAGGTGACAGTCAAACCGTCAAAACTTGTGAAAATGGGGAAGTGGAGGATGTAGAGGAACGCTCGCTGAGGATCATGTGCGGGTTTTCCTGCGGGTGCCCTGGTGGATGCTGCCCTTTGGAGACAGCCCAAATGACAGAGCCTTTGCAAGAGGCCCTCTGCACTCATTACACGTGTGTGCTACGATCCCCTGCTCGCTGCTGGGGCCCAGGTCGAGGGACCCTATGAGCCCAATCAGGAATCTGCCCTCTGCTCCGCACAGAAATTGCTGAGCTGTGGGTCCAGCTGCGTGTGCAGGATCAGTCCTGATTGCAGGTTGTTCTTCTAGGCCTCCTTGACCTGTTTTGGTCTTAAAAGACCTGCTGGTTTCTGTCTGGTCAGGATAGGACAGTAAGAGAATGGAGTATGTGACTGAAAGCCCCTGGAAATGTCACTGACCTTGGAGACAGGGTGTAGTGCGAGGCACATGGCCCTCAGCACTGACCTGCTGGATTGTTAAGATTTCAGAGAAATATCAGGGTAGTTGGGCTGAGCTAATAAAGGGAGGGTTTTTTTTTTGTTGGTGGTAGTGGGGTTTTTTTTTGACTATAAAAATATTAAGAAGAAATTCTAGAAATGTTGCAGGCAGTATTTCTAACAGATCACGGACTAACTAACCATATGGAAAGCATAATCACAACTTCTATTCTGTGTCTGGAAAGAAGCAAGCTGACCTGCTCATGTCATCTCTAAATGAAGTATTTTCCAGTCTTCCTGCAGATTTGGGCTGCCAAAGGTGGTAAAGAGTTCACAATCACAAGGGTTCACAACAAGCCTCCCCTGGCTAAAAATATTCTAAGAGTTGTTATTCTGGTCTCATCTGTGAGCACTCTGCAACTTTGTACTGATGCTGAGCTCTTGTTTTATCGGTATTCTACCTCTCTGGCTAAATGAGACATCATGTCTGCCTTATTAGAATGGCAAAACTGTTGTTTCCTGAATGGCTGTGAGAACAAATCTCTGGAGAAACTCTTGCTGCTGTGAAGTACTGCCTGTGTCCCTTCAGCTATCCAGACTTTTGCTAGCCCATCAAATGCCTGTCTCTTAGTGTTTCTGTAGTTTTTATTGTTGTTGTATTTTCCTTTGGTTTGGTTCAGATATTGGCCTTTATCTTTTGGGTGCTACATGGCTTCCATGTGGGTGTCTGAAGTATCTCTAGAGTGAAGACTATATTTGAAAAGTTTCTTGTAAGAAGACCTCCCCTTTCTACATAAGTACAGCCCATCCCTATGGGAGATGAACCCTTTGCAGGGGATGTTTAACCAGTTGTTAACCAATGACTCTTTCTCTGGTGACAATTTGTTTTGTGGCATATAACAAACCCACGACCTTATTGTTGCAGCAGCAGAGAAGACAGTTAACAAGGACAATATGATTCATAGCAGTTGCTCAGTCTTTCTCATCTCTAAGACCACAAACTACTGTTAGAAATATCATCAATTTCTCAGAGAACCTCTTGGAAAAGCCATGAGAGCTCTGTCTCTCCTTTCCCAAGATAAATCCTATAGCTGATTTCTACTTCTATTTTCTGCTTCTACCCACTAACTTCCTTGATTTTTATGGAGAATGTTACATGAAGAATTAGGCAAAACACAGGAAGCAGTAGCCTGTGGGCTAGAAAAAGCATGTGGGGTTGAATGTTTGGGATTTGCTCACAGCCCTGTCACAGTGTGAGGTTTCTCTTGCTTTCACAGTCTGAGTTTTTTAACGCTGTTCCTCTGGTTGAAGCAGGGCCCCATATCTGTGCAGGAATGCACAGGGAAGCTGGTAATGACGAAGGCTGCTAACTGACTTCCTTCTCCCGCCACAAAGCGTAGATATGTAGCTCTATGCAGGTCGTGCATTTGTCATGCGTTGGTCTCTCTTGGCTCTTCAGGATACTCTTCTCTGTATCTTGGCGCTGCGTCTGCCATGAGTGACTCAGCCCTCGTGTTAATGGCTGGAGTAAACACTGTCGAAGAGCAGAGAGCCCGTTGGGGCAGGAAGCGCAGCCGGACAGCCAAGGAGCTGCTGGAAAGTGAACACCAGTATCTTGGGCAGCTGGATCTGGTGGTCACAGTGAGTATTCTGGCTCCATCAGCTATGTGGGTGCTTTCAAGCAGCATGTTCTCATGGGGAAGTGTCACAGAGCAGCAGTCTGCATCTGTGACATGGGACATGTCCCCACCTTTCACATTGTTGGGACTGAAAGGTATTTTTTACCTCCTCTGTTACATCTGATGTCTTGTGTTTTTGGCCCCTTGGCTTTCGTCCATATCCAGACGTAAGTCATAAAGCTGTGGATGTAGAGGGCACATGGCTCAAGATGTTTGAGATCTGTGAAACAGAGGGATACCACAGAGACAAAAAGAGTACTGACATGGTTAAAAACAGGTGCATCAAGGAATGCTGAAATAGACCCAGTCAATCCTATAGAGCTATGTTACCTGTTTGATAAGTTCTCTTTTTCCTACTTAGTTCTTCGTGACAATTTTAAAAGCCAAAGGAACGCTAAAACCTTCTATGCTGGAAACCATATTTGGACCCCTAGAATCCATATACTTGGCCAGCCAGTAAGTGAACCTTCTGATACAATTTCTTCACTTACATGGGGAAGATTCTATACTGATGAGGAAACAAGATTTCAGGAAGTAAACCTAACATCTTGGGAAACAGGCATTCATTTATAGCACTGCTAGCCTTGGTGGCACTTGGAGATGTACCAAGGTAACTGCTGTTTTCTATCCACATATTTGGATACCTGCTTGCTGTCTGTACAGTGATTTTTTTTTTTTTTTTTTTTTTTTTTTTAACTCAGTAAATTTGCAGTATGTTTTTGAAAGGAATACTTTCTGTAGATAACATTGTGAACATTATGCATGCACTTTGGATGAAAAACTAGATGTGAGGTGTTGACTGACAAACATAAGTCAGTATAGGAGTTAATCATGGGGAGTTGGTAAAATGTGGTAAGTTTTCTTTCCTCCTATGCACAGAGTTTTTTCACGTCACCTGGAGAGAGGTAATTTGGGACTAGGACTGGAAAACTTATGTCAGAAACTGGAACTTTATGGCCACTATTCTGAGAATTTGGAGCGGGCAGATAAAACCTTGAAGGTAAATGTTTCCTGTATCCTTCCTATTCTCTTTTCTTCCTCTCTCTCCATTTCCAAAACAGCTACATTCTTCCCTTTCTCTTGCTTCTGTTTTCAGAGTGATCAGTTTTCTTCCTCTTTCTGTGCTACTGCTGCTATTCTCAAGACTCTCTGCCATGAAACTTATTTAAAGTTTCAAAAGCATGCATGTTTCCAGCACGCTTTTTTTTTTTTTTTTTTTTTTTGAGGGGAGCAGAGCTTTACTCAGTGGTTCCATTTTCTACAGAAAATTTTGCTTTCCTTCCCTTTCTGTTTATTTTTTCTCCTTTCCCCTTTCCACCTCCCTCTTCAGATGGTCTGTCTTCCAAGAGATTCCAGAAGAATTTATTCTGAACACCTGAAAACTCTATCTGGAATTCATACCACCTGACTACAAGTTCTTGTCAGAACTTGTTCTTTTCTATAGGAAATATTAAAATATGTTTCTGCCCTGCTTCTATTCATATGTATTCACTTTTGATGTGAAAAATAAGAAGGGAAAAGTAAGCCAATTCGGGTACTTGCTTTGAAGGAATAAAAGTACAAGGTTGTGTTGCCTTATGTTGAGAAGAGTGCTAAAAACCACTGATGGACTCTGCTTTTTATCTGTATAAAATACCCTTCCTCATTTTCTTTGCTTCTATGTGCCATGTAAACTCTCTTTATATTGCTGTGCATGAACGGAGGAAGTCACTAACATTGCCCTTGGGGAAAATGGTGGTTAGGAGAAAGGAAACAGTTTGTGGCCACAAAAGAAGTAGCTGATGCTTGTGTTTAGCACTAGAATTCTGCTTTCGAAGTTCAGTTAAAGTCTGTGCTTATTTTTCTTCTGCAGTCTCAGGCTCTGTACTCTGTCCCATACAGGAGCAGTTGAAGAAGAACAAGTCCTTTCGACGCTTTAAGAAACTCCAAGAGTCTCGACCTCAGTTTCAAGGGAGGAAGCTAGAGGATATACTTCCTTTGCCCCTGCAGAGATTGCACCAGTAAGTAAGCAATTCTGAGTGCTCTACATCACAGGAGCTCTGCATCACAGTTCTTTGAACATAGTGATTTTATTTTCATATTTAGTAATGAAGTTCATATACTTGGAAGCCACTTTCTGAAGAGGTGATAGAAACAATGACATATGTTGAATAAGTTCACAAAACTCTCATAGTTCAACATTCACATAAAAATGTCTTTAGTAATGGACAAAACTCTCTGAACTATTGGGTTTTATTTCTCAATGGAAGCACTAACACCATGTTTCCTGCCCACATTAAAAAAAAAAACACAAAGACATTGCTATAAATTGGAGGATTAGACCTGATGCATGCTGGTGTTGTCTTGGTTCTGGTTTGTGTGTGGCAAGGTGATTGCAGCAAAAGGCCCTAAAAACTATTTATATATAGTTTTATAATTTATAATATAGTTTTATAATTTATATAATTTTTATATAAATTATATAAATTATGTAATTAGTAAACCACATGTCCAGAAAATGGCAGAGCTGATCTGCTGCCCAGGATGGAGGAATGTGGGAGGACAGGCTCTTGATGAAAGTGGATAGGCTAAAGACCACCTGGCACAGATGGCACAGTTCTCACATGAAGAACTGCTTTTTCACATATGATACTGGGTATCACAAATGTATGAGAAAATAATGTGATAGACTTATGGAAAAATGGGAGGCAGTTTATTGGATACCTTGAGAATAACAGGGTTAAAATCAGAGGTGGCTTGGCCCTTCAAGTTTAGATTGCATAGCCTGGAAAAAAAATCATCATCATCATTCACAAATAGGAGTGGCTGCTGTTTCTGGTATCTCTTTATGAAGTAAAACTACTCCTTCTATCTTAGGTACAAACACTTTCTCAGAGACCTGCTGGAGAATACCAGCCCAGATGACATGGAGTACCAGAAACTTGCAAGTATGTTCCTCCTTGTAAATGCTGGTATCTTGATCAGTTAAACTCTTTGCTGATTCTAATCTTCTGTCTACTTTCCACAGGAGAAAAAAAAAAGAAAAAAAAAAAAAAGCCCTCTTCTGTCTGAGGTTTTAGGGCATTACTGTTTCCTGTCACCATTTTGATCCAGAGCTATATCCCAGGAGGCAGGTACAGGAAATAGAAATGGAGAGCAGCAGGCAGGGGGAAGGGCCTAGAGGTTACATCAGAAAATGAGTGCTCTTTTGGTCATCTCCTTCAATTTTACCTACGTCCTTTATCATCTATTAGCAGTCAACATCACTTACAGTGGGGCAATTTTTTTCCCCTTCAAGTTCAGAAAGTTCTTTTGTTTGATATCTCACTGGCCATATATATCATATGTCTTTTTAGAACCATAGAAGTTTGGTTGAAAAGGGCCTCTGGAGGTCTAATCTCCTGCTGAAATTAATGAGCAGCTTCATTGCTGATACTTGGCTTAAAACAGTCATTTCTTAATTTCATCATTCTTTTCATATCAAGATAGATAAAGAATAGCATGTACTTGTGCAGCTTCAGAATATGCTGCTGTAATTTCAGAGGCTTTGAAGTGCGTTTCTGAGGTATCTCGATGGGTCCAGGATGTCATTCGTAACAGAGAAAACTCACTGCAACTACTTCGGGTTCAGAAACTGCTCAAAGGACAGAAGACCAAGGTGTTGGCACCAGGTGGGTCTTCCTAGCAGCTCTGCTTTTCCTGTTAAACTGAGATACCTGAAAGTAGGGTTGTCTTCATGTCTGACCCAAATGATATCATGTTCCTCTCTGCCCAAATTCTAGACAGGTGGTGAAGGAATGTAACTAGCATTAGTTATGTAGAATGTAGCTAGTAATTACTTACCTGGGAACTTTTAAAATGGAAAATGAATAATAAAAAAGTCTTCTGGCAAGAATAACCAGCAGCTTAATTGTCTGATCTTGAGGTAGGAGTTGATGACATGTAGCTCAAAGTTAGTCACTGAGAGTCCAAGGAGATTAGGAGAGCAAATGTTAGGTGAGAATGAGAGATTTTGGATGTGGATTTTGGAAGAATGTAAGTAGCAATGATTTCCCTCTCCATGCAGGACCTGCGTACCCTTTTTGAGTGTTAAGAACTTGGTGACTATGTTTTTTTATTTTAAGATGCATGAACCACACCCTACGAGGAGAATGATAAGAATGATAAGATTCTTTTATCTGCATGGTTTAAGTGCCACAAACCACAGTATTTGTGTTGACATCCAAGATGTATATGGTGACAGTCACCGGCATGCAAGTTCATCTTCGTGGATAACGGACTTTTCTTGCATGACCGTATTCTCCACGCCAAGAGCACACTCCAAGTTACAGATGTGGCACCATGAGAAATGTGTCCAGCCTGGACACTTGTGAAAAGGTCACTTGGAGCCTTGAAATTGTTCTGTTAAGGATCTCCAAGACATAGCTTATTTTGAATCATCAAAAATTCCACAGGAACTTAAGGAAAAATTTCCTGACAGTGAGGGTGACAGAGCACTGGAACAGGCTGCCCAGAGGGGTTGTGGAGTCTCCTTCTCTGGAGATCTTCAAGACCTGCTTGGATGCAGCCCTGTGCCACGTGCTCTAGGTAGCCCTGTGTGTGCAGAGGGTTGGACTAGATGACCTCTAGAGGTCCCTTCCAACCTTAGGCATTCTATGATTCTATATCTGAATGTTGAAATGCATGTACACTGTTGGGTGAAAGTAGAAAATAGGTTTTCTGTGGTAGTGTAATGCCTTATTTTGGCCAGTAATTGACAACTGTCTGTTTCTCTTGCACACTCAGGGCGCTGGTATATCAGGGAAGGCTGGTTGTCGGTGGTGCCTTCAAAGGGAGAAGAACTGAAGCACAGGATGTTCTTCCTTTTTTCTGATATCTTTATTGCAACAAGACCCTGCCATCCACTGCACCTGTTAAACTCAAACAAATTCACGTGCCAGGCTGTCTACCCACTCCATGAGTGCACTGTGGATAAAGTATTTGGCCATACACAGAGTCAGGGAGGGCTTCTCAGTGTAAGTCTTTGGGAGGAAAAAAATGCATTTAAAAAAAAAATAAAACACATAAGGACTGAGATCACCCACTTTCAAGCATCCTGTTAAGCACAGGAACCCAAGGGAGCTGTCACCTGTAGCAGGGAGGTCTGCAGTAAGACAGGTTTGGCATTAGCTCTGTACTGTCCAGTCCCTGGTTTCCCTTGGTACCACTGTTTGTTTCATTAGGGGGAAAAAATAGTGGAACTCTGCATGCAGAGCTCAGTTGGAAGGTCAGTGGGCATGTGTCTCCTTGTGTTGGAGTTGCCACCTTGGCGAGGGTTGGTACAGAGGGACACCAGATTCTGCTTCTCTTCCAGCTTTCCTTTCCGCATAAGACGCTTTTGTTGATGTCCAGTGATCAACAAGATATTAATGACTGGTATCAGAGTCTGAAAGCTGCAATCAGGTGAGCCTTCATCCTTGTAAACACTGAGGGAATAGGGCAAAACACACAAAAAATCTCATGGACTTGTAGAACTGCATCTATCGTGACTGAGGCTGATGAGAAAGACTTGACTGACAGCCAGAATGCAAGGGAATGGGCTTCATGTGTGGTGACCTTTCCTTTTGCTTTTCTCTACAGGCAGCTGAAAGCCTGACCCATTGGAGTACAAGACAATTCAACAGGACAGCCTCCCCTCTTCGTAGAAGCATCTGCCTGTCGCAGAACAGTTGAATTCAGGGGGACTATGCTTTTGAGACTGACAGCTTTGTCAGCTGTCCTAATCAAAATACACATATCAAAAAAGCATATGCACAGTAAGAATCTGTATATTAAGAATTTGTATCTGGACTTTTCCCATAATTAGAAACTTCTAGCTTTTTTTATGCTTTTCTTTCTTGACTTAAGGATAACTTAGAAGATGCTGTAGTTTGCTTTTCCTCATTAAACATTTTTATCCAACTGTCTTTCTAAATTGATGTTTTCACACTTGCATTTCTACACAAACTTGTATGTCTGCCTTCTCTTGCCTCTGGCTGATACAAATCAGATGTTTCAGATAACAGCAACACAGGCATAACAGTATTTTCAGCTTGTGTTACAGAGCTAGTGCCACACTAAGCTAACTACTCTCTTGAGGATTTTTTTTCTTTAATGATCATGGCCTTCAATTTTCTATCAAAAGAGTCTGTCACTATCCCTTCTCCTCTAAGCAACTGACAGATGGACACGTTTCAACTTAACTATTTAAGATCTTACCTGTCAGTTTTTCATTAATCCCACAGAAAAACTGCTTTGTTGAACTATGAGAATAAACTGGTAGCTACCACATTCATGGTAACGCAGCTGAAAATGGGGTTCAGGTTTCTGATCTGAATCCTAAGTCCATGCAGGTGAAAGAGCACTGTCCTCTGCCTTCGTAGGAACAGTATCACAGCAAAACTCCACAATGAAAAGCTGGGGCTGCATCTGTACTCAAACCACAAAAGCCATCCCCTGAGGGCTAAACTCGGCATACTGACTCATCAGCTTGCTGGTAATACACTAGACATCAGTTTACCAGGCTAAAAAACATATTCAAGGAAAAAAAATTAAGATGGAAAAGATAAAGTAGAAGCTACACACCAGTAGCAGTCTTGTACATCTCTTCTGTTGAAGGATTCTGCTGTTTGAACAAGATGTTAGGTCATCTTCTACAAGCAGCATTATTTCAAGGTCAGTAGAAGTGCACTCTCTCTCTGAGACTTTTTGGTAGAAACCCCCTCTCCCTTCCCCTTCTTTTGTCAAAGAGCACTATGCATCCTTAACTTCTCACTGGAACTATCAGTGGAACAGAAAGGTGATGCTCTATGAAATAAGGATCCAGAGCACTACCAAAGTGCAAGTTCTTTAGCATCATTAGATCTTACCTTCTATACAGCTCACACCTTGCTACATACTCAAGGGTGACATAAGTGAGGTGACAGTCACCCCAGCTTGTGAACCTGGAGGGGAGCTTTCAGTCACATCTCCCAGCAGTTACAGGGTTGTCTGGGCAAGCACGGCCACTTTCCTTTTTATGCTAAGGGCACAATATGGAGGTTTCTTGAATCTCCACAGCTGAAGCAGAGCAGTCTACTGGTCTCAAGTCAAGAGTGACAACTATTATCCTTGCCTGTGCCATCTCCTAATTATAACACAATTCCCTTTGGTGTTGTCACTTTCCCAGCCTACCTCACTGCTGTCTCTCTGATTTATGTTCACTATTCTTTTGGAACAGCAAAATTAACCTGAAGTGTCAATAAATGCCCAGTTCTGAATGTTTATACATTGGCTTCTAATAATGGCTGAACAGCTGAGGCAGGGAGATATAGGACCATAAACTGAAACCAAGGTTTTGGTTGTGACTACAGCACGATGTATACAGGAATATAATCAAAACAGTGTCAACCTCACTTTCTTAATAGTGTTTATTTACACAAAGAGCATTAACCTCTCAGCTTGATTTCCTTTTCTTGCTGAATTGCTATTAAATCACAGGAAGGAAGGAGGAAACCTTGAGCTTGTAACCACTGTTAGGATCATTCAAGGCTTGAGATCAACACTGAGGCCTCCCTGGACACTTTCCATGCCTGTGCTCTGAGATGGTGTGGAGCTGCCTCTGCAGACGAGCCTGCTGGCCTTGTGCACAAGCAGCTCATGCCAAGCCCCATCCCCACACTTGCACAAGGCGCGAAGGAGACAGGGGCTTACACAGCGGTGCCCTCGGGGGCACGTGCGGCCCGCTGCATGTCCTCCCGGTAGCCCTTGAGGAGCTGGTTGAGCAGCGTCTTCTCACTGTCAGGCTGCGGGCGGATGAGCGGCGGGAAGGGGTTGCCCTTGAGCTCGATGACAGCCATCTTGGCGCGGTCCACGCTGGCGCGGTTGGGGATCTGCAGCATGCGTGTATACTTGCCGGGGTGCGGCTGGTACCGTGGCGCCAGCACCTTGAACAGCTTGTGGATGAGGTCCTTCTCCTGCGGGGCGGCACGCACAGCTCCGGTACCGCTGCCGCCAGAGGGCCGGCGCTGGGGCCGGGACCCGCTCCGTACTTACCGTCAGCCAGAAGTCCGCCATGCGCATGGCCTTCTCGTCGTGGTCGCCCCGCTTGGCGTAGTCGATGAGCTGCGGGGAGACGAGAGCCCTAAGGAGGTGCCCTGAGGCCGGGCCCGGTGTCCCCCCACCCCGCCGCTGCCGCCGCCGCTCACCCGCTCCGCGTAGCCGCGCATCTCATCGACGCGCGCCCACGGCGCCTCGATGCGCTCGTGCCGCACCAGCGCCGTCACCAAGTTGCGCAGCAGGTTGAGGCGCGAGCGGGGGCTGCCGCCGAAGCGCCGGAACACGCGCCCGTGCGAGATGGCGGCCGCCACCGAGAGCCGCATCCCGCCGCCCTGCCCGCGCCGCCGCCGCGGGGCACCACGGGAGCGCCCCCCTCCCAGCAGCCCCGCGCGGCGGGCCCGCATAGCAGGCAGCCGCGGAGGGTGCCGGGATTTGTAGTTCTAGGGGAGGGGGTTGCGGCGAGGCATGCCGGGAGCTGTAGTTCCGTGCGTGGCCGGGCGCCATTTCCCGCCGCTGCCGTCATGATGGGTGCGCGGGCGGTAGACGGGGTCGTGGCGCGCGCCGCCCGCACGGGCCGTTCCTGTGAGCCCCAGGTGAGGCGAGGGCCGCGAGGCAAGCGCGAGACCGGGCAATGGCTGCCAGATCCTTCGTGTGTCACCTCCTCCCCTCAGTCTCGGTGACGGGATGTCGAGGGAGCCTCACGCTCCTCGTCTCATCCCCAGGTGGTGTGGGGAAGTCCCAGGACCAGGGTCGTGTTGTGCTCAGCCGGTGTTGGTACCACGACCATAGCCCCAGAAGGGCATAAACACCCGATTTCCACAGGGACACGGCGTATTCTGCGGGAACTCATGTCCCCGCATCCCACTCTCGGCCGTGCGTGGTTCTGCAACGTTGCAATATGTTGGAAGGAGGTTTCCTCCTGCTTCCAAGCAACATTCCCATTTTCCAGGACACAGCTTACGTAACAAAAGCGACTACCAACAACATAAGAAAAAATATCTTTGTTATTAGGAATACATAAAATCACAGTCATTTTGTACACGTTTTAGTATTTCATATACTTATATAAATAAAGTGAAAAGTATAGTTATTGGAATGTGAAATAGCAACTTTTATATGTAATTCAGAACAATATCTTGGATCCTATCCCCATCTTTCGTTGCTTCACATGAGTTTAACATATTATCTCCATAGAAAAGAAAGATTATTCAAGCTGCGATACCAACAATAACTCCAGGGATTACCTTCCTTTCATTTATAATCAATTTTCTTTTTCTTTCCTGTTTTAGTCTGACCATATAGGAATTCTGTCATGTCAGTATTTCAGTTTTGCAAGAAAGACTAATCCTGTATGTAGTTGACACAGTCTTGAAATAAATTTTCCCGGCTTTTGATTTTTTAAATGCATCAACAATCACCATCTCCTCAGCACTATACACTTTTGCAAATGTTTCCATTAAATATATTTCCAATATTAATAAAATAACAAACTCTTTATTATCCTTCTGCTTATAACTTGATGTCTTAACATCAAAATAATCTCTCTAATAAAATTATACATAGTATTTAACTATATGAAACAAAGTTGTCATGTGCATGAGCCTAGTAACAAAACTAGACATGAGTGTAGATGTTTCCACAATCTTATTTGGAGTTTTAATGTCTTTTTGGAGCCATAGAGTAATAAATAATTTACAAGCTAATGGCTTCCCCCTCTCCCTAGTGATCATGCTTAAAACTGGAAACATTTCACCTGGTCTGGATTTGTAAAACTCTTGGTGTGAAGTAGATTTTTCCTATCTCTCTGAGTGTTTGTGTGTGTTTCTGTAGAAGACAATACCTTAATAAAACAGTTTCTGATACAATCTTTGTATTGTGACAGTTATCAGACAGTTAATCAGAAATAAAATGAGAAAGGTCTGTACAAAGATCTTGACGCGGGCAGAAGGCTAAACTTTCCCAGCCCCTATGCTCGAAGGGGCTCTCCCTGCTGGAGGAATTCCCGTGTCCCCTGCAGTGGCCTTGTCCTTGCCCTAGCACCCCACTGCTGGGACTCACCCCCAGCTGCTCGGAGTCTAGGGACAGAGCAAGGCAAAGCACAGGGACAAAACCAAGCAGGTTTCTGTCCTCCTCTTCCGTGTCGTCCTCTTATGGAGGAAGCGTAGCTTTTGGAAACGCCACTCCAGGCTGTAAAAATCATGATGCAGATTCTGGAAAGGGGGGATTCTGAGGTCCACATTTAGAAGGCAGTTAAATATGTGCCCTGGTTGATAGTCTGCAGGACTTTTTTTTTTCTTCCTTCACTATGAGGCATATATTTTTTTCTACTCTTCTAGTTCAGTGTCAGAATTTCATTGCTGTGGCTATTTCTGCAGATATTTCTGCACAGCACGGCATTCTGCCTCCTCACCCCCTTACTCTCCCAAGTTTGGTGATCAAACTGCAGAAGCTTGTAATTTAGTGTTTATATTTGGAAAAACAGCTTAGAACTAAAAGCAAGTTTTTGTTTGCTTGTTTGTTTGTTTGTTTTAAGGACAATTGTTCCTTGTGGGTAGGGAATAGTGGGCATAAAATTTACTTGCTATGTAGTGACTTACTAGATATGGACCCAAAACCTGTAATTATTAATTCTGTAGTAAAAACCAACCTGATCCAGCAGGTGTTGGGGAGGGTAGCATGCAGGAGAGTAAGCATATACATACTTTGACATTTGACAAATGTACTTAAAATTGCATATTGATGAACTGTGGCATTTATCCCCAATTACTTGCTTGGAATTAAGAAAATAAGACCTGCTGTCCTACAGCTTCTTTCAATCTGCTCCCATGAGACCATTCCTTTTTGGTTACAAATATCTATCTAAATCTCATTGATCCATTGGCTGCATCTGCAATTGGGTTTACTTGCATCTGTATTGCTGAAAATGCTCCTTGCAGAAAGGAAACCCAAAGACCACATGGTGGGAACACCCATCTTTTCTAAGCTGCCACCTACCACTGATTTATACATTACTTACTTTTTTTACGCCTTGATACGTATAACATATAATGTGAAAAGAAGAGGAAAAACAAAGCCATTAATATTCTTAAAGCTAATGCCCTTGCTTGTGGCATACTGACAGTGTGGAGCTGTGAAACGGTTATAGGAATGAACTCTTAAGATAGTATACAAAGATACTAAAGGTCTAGAATAGCCAATTGTGTATACAACATCACCTGTACTAGCAATACAGTGATTATACAAACTGTCTTCTGGCCCGGAAAACATGAAAGGAAATCCAAACCCGTATAAAGGATCTGGAAAGAGTATAATTATATTTTTTCCCCTGTATGTATCTTTTTAGAACAGCAAAGTCCTGAAAAGTATGGCAAAATGAGAAATTTTTCTTGTATTGTAACATGGGCAACCCCCAGCACTAAACATCCTGTAGAAGTAGCAGCTACGCAGATATAACATGATATTTAAACATTTTGTGCTTAATGTACTCCTCATATCTTTATCTTCTGAGTGTGGCAAAGTTCTCAGCAGTTGTGGTAAATTCAAAGTAACGGTAACACACATCATCCACGAGGTATGGTCTAACTCATGCATCCAGTTTTCCAGTGTAAAAAAAAAAAAAGGCATTTCCTTTCATCCCTCTTTACAAATATAGTATCCCCTTGCTTTAGCTATCCAAGTGCCAGTTGCGGTGTTTGCCATGTGCGGACCTGTTCCTTGAATATCAACCAAATACACTGCAACTCTGTGTTCTATAAATGCCAGTTAGGTGGCTCTCACATGGCAAAGGAACAAAAGCGATGGCAGCTCTTTGCCTCATACAAACTTGAGGCCTCTCTTTGATCTCTGTTTCACGCAAACTACTTGATTCAACTCAGCTGTTTTTTCTGCTTCATAAATTTCCCGTTCTCTTGCTCATCCCTGTTGTGATGTATCCAGTAGGAATCTGTTGAGGAAGGGACTTGCTCCCACACAGAGCAGCAGGAGAAGGGTAAGGGAAAAGTAGGGGTAGTTTAGGTCAGACACATCTTGATTCTCTTTGCATAATACACTGTAGCAATACAAAACCACGTCATTTCCAAGTCAAAATGCCGTGCCTTTATGTCACTGCTTCGGCTATTTCCTCCTCCACCTGCCATGATAAGGCATTTTAGAAGGCCAAATTTAGGTTGCTGCTGGCCTCTGCTGTAAAACAGGGATCTACCCTTCACAATTTCCTAAGCCTGGGGACACTAGGTGAGAATTTGAGGTCAGTGATATATTTTTTTTACGTATATAAAGTAACTCTGGACCTATGTGTTCACTACTGATGTCTTTCAAGGACAATGTTCATCCCTTCATCTCTGGCAAGAGTCTAGGTACTGGGTCATTTGGACACTGATCAAATGTCCAGATCAGATGAGATGCTGTTGTCTGCACCATTAGCTAGAGCATGCCTTAACATGCTAGCCCTATATGCCAGAAAAGTTTTCCTGATAGTCTAGATACAATGCAGAGTGCAGGCTTGATGATATGGAATTACTGCAGGGAGGCCACTGTGAACTGAGAAAGCTACAGTATGGGCAGAATAGTTGGGAAAAGCAAAGAGAAAACTGGGAAATTATATATATATATATATATGGTTTTACATTGTCAGTGCATTTTTATATGAAACAACTCTAAGGGACTCTTTCAGTAGGCCTAGCTAAGGATGGGCTGCCTTCTGTATCCTAGAGTCTCTGGGTGCTCCCCGTGGTTTGTAGTCTTCTCCAGATCCAAGGTCTACTGTGTCATGATAGTTTGTAAATTCCTGAGGTAATGGAAACTCCTCTGTTGATGAGTGAGTCCTGTGTCCAAACACTCTCTCTTGCAGCTCAGCAATGTCATTTCTGATGTCTGCCATCATTAGCAACAGGAAGTCAAATGAACCTGGTGGGCCCTGCAGTCACAAAGCAGGGTCATTAGTAATGTTGTACTTAATTCATAATTTTCAAAAATTTTGATTTAATTACCCTTGCAGAGGTATTTCAGTAAAATATTGCTTCATATTGGATGCTTGAAATAAAAGACCTTTCCTTGAGTCAACCTCCTCAGGAAACAACCTTCAGAAGGCCAATGTTTTCAGCAGACAGAGATAACATACTTAGCTCTTTTGTTACTAAACACTTCCTTCACTAGCAGCCTTTTAATAGCCCCCAGGAACAGAGGAGGTAAATCTTGTAAATTTTTTATTTTTACCGGCTTCATAGTGAAATACAGTGTTCAATACTGGGATCACCCTTTTGCCCACCTTGTTAAATACCCATCAATGAGAGAACACTATAAGAAGGAAAAAAATAAACATTTCTCTTGAAAATAGACTGTAAATTTCCACCCTTCTCCAGCTGACTTGCTCAAAGCCAATACCTTGCCGAGACGCCAGAGAGACTAAGGGCAGTTTTTTGAAATGTTCCAGGTTTCAGACTACCAATGACAGTGCTGGGTGGACAATACAAACTTGCATTCTGCATAGGATCTCATGCTACTGCCTTCTGATCGTGTCCCACCACTGTTGCAGGGCAGACACGCACTTATTCCCTTCAGTGTGACACCCTGCAAGGGAGGAGATATGCAGACAAATGGATTTGATGAAAACAGGATACTTACAGGTATCCCTTTTGGTCCCGGTGCTCCTCGTTCCCCCTGTAATCAATATCTCAGTTAGTTTGCTGTGACTAAAGGAAACAGAAAAAGTACAGCTCACCCTAGTAGACGCTCTTACTGCCCCCAGGCCAAGAGCCTTCAGCTTACACTAACTCTGCTTGCTAAGAAAAAGAAGACCTTGAAAGTAGTCCATAGTCTCTCAGAGACCTCTCTCACATTGAATGCCACTGTCCTGAAGTGCGTCTCTCCTCTCCTCTCCTCTCCTCT
>VWPW01028038.1:0-15371 GCA_013389825.1 Crypturellus undulatus
GTGTGCAGCCTTCATCCTTTCCGTTTACCCGCCCGTTTAAAAATCAATCCACGTTACTGCGTACAATTGTTCCTTTTAAATGCTAAAATTTCATTTGAGGAAGAATTTAGATGTTGCCGTTAACCAAAAGTTTATTTTCCCTAGTGAGTCTGTTACCTGCCAGTTTAGAAGTGACTTTGCAGAAGAAATCAGATGCGACTGTCCAATACATGCAGAATGCAATTTCCTGTGCAGAACTACATGAATCTCTCATCGTGGTATACTGGACAGGTACCACGGTGTGGATTTCTTAAACGGTGTCTGCTGTCCATCTGATGTGGGAGTGAGCAAGGAAGTTCTGCAGCCTCTATTCCTGCCGTCCGTTTGTCTTGGCTGTTCAGCAGGGAGGTGAGGCCGGAGCCAGCTCCGCGGAAGCTGTGGGATGGTGGGGAGAAGTCTGGAGTGAATCCTGGAATACCTGTGATTTGGGCCCATCTGAGCTTGAGAGGCACGTGCTGTTTTTCTCCCCCCAGCTAACACATAATCAGCTCTCCTGAGGGCCCCCATTTCCATGGGTAGCTGTATTTGGGAGCTGTGGTCAGACTGCTTGCTTTGATAACACAATATTTTTCTGGTTGAGGCAGACTAAGCATAGCAGACAGACTGACATGGTTGTCCTCTCTTGTATAAGAAATATTATGCTTCCAAAAAGGAAATAGATAATACTCTTTTGTAGTGGATGGCTCCCATTTCCACGACTTTGCTATCTGCTAAAAACAATCCTTATTTTTGTCACTCGTTGGCAGGCATTTTGAGGCCATAGTAGTGTGAGCATTTCGGGGACGTTGTGTTTTGCTTTAAGCCCTGCTCAGTGCAGATGTAAATTGTAAATACTCTGCAGTGAGGTGGTTGTGAGGAGCGGGGTGGCTGCTTAGCCCTGTGCTCCAGTGCAGATCTCGCTAAGGATGGGCTGTGCGCGCAGCCTTTCCACGCTCCAAGGAGCCTGGGCAGTGGAGAGCACAACTGCACACCAGTTTCTCAGCAGTGATGGGATGGCTCCGTGCACTTATTAAACAAAAGCAGCAGCTTCCAGCCTTTAGAAGTGTGTGTGTGGGGGGTTACAGCTGTCATGCAGTAAGCTTGGATTGGACCAGACTTTGGAGCTTACTAAATACCAAGATCTCCATCCAAATAGCTGTAGTTTAGGTGTTGTAGCACAGTTCCCATATCTTCAAAGCACTAATGCTCATCTCAGGGATGCTGAGAGACCAGTTACTTTGCAACAGAAAGAAAAAGTGACACTTGGTCACAATTCAAATAAAGAGGTGAATGTGTCCTTAATCTGCTGCTGTTCAGTCCCAATTCCAGACTGCTGGGTCTGGAAGGAGAAGGGGAATGGGAAGTCAAGGTAGGGAGCATGGAGCCCACGTCGTGGGCTGCCCTTGCAGGTCCCCCAGGCAGCAAGAAGCACCTGTGTGGGGTGGGTGGGTCCTGGGGCGCTGCTGGTCTCTGGTGTCTGTCCTGGCAGCGTCCAGAGTGGATTGCAGAGTGCTCCTCAGCTCTGCAGGACACGAGGGGATGGGTGAGGGTTACTGGCTAGAGGTGAGGTGAGAAGTGTCTCCTGCTGGGAGCGCGGGGCTCCTTTGGCAGCACGGCGGCGCGGGCAGCACGCACTCGCTGCGGTGTGCCGCTCCGAGAGCTGCTCGTGGCGCTTGGCTGCGCTGCTGGGAGCAGCTCTGGGGCTGCAGGGCCTGTCGTCTCCAGTCTGCCATCGCAGGGCTTTCTCGGGGGGCCTTTCTGGGGAGCAGCGGAGGTCTGGGGGAGCAGGTGGCCTGGCCAGGCTCAGAGCAGGAAATGCTTTAGCCTTTCCATGATCCAGGCTGGAATTGCTTCATAATGGGACTGGCCTTGCCGAAGGGGCGCAGCGCTGCCGTGTTGCTTCCCGCTCTATTTATAGCCATGAAAGCGTGCTCCTAGCCGCCTCGGTGCCCGGGAACCCGCAGAGCCCTCCTTAAGAAAAGACTCAAACTGCAATTAGGTGATGCTCTGCTCAGCGTGCGGCAGCCGTGCGCGCGCCCTGCATTCTGCTCATAGCAGAGGCTGGACCACGGGTGCGCGGCACTGGGGTGAGGTGTTGCCTGGAGGCTGCAGGGCTGTGTCCTCTGCTCCCTGCTGCAGCCCAGGTGTTCACGGTGTGTCCTGCTCCTGGGGCAGCCGTTCTTGAGGCCTTTGGGCAGGTCCGCCTGTTGCCTTCTCCGAGGTATTCCTTGTGCAGCTGGGTAGATGCTCTCCCAAATCCACAGTGACTGTCCCAAGGGTGTGTAAGAGCTCCCACTGTAACAGGCTGTGGCCACCAATTCCTGGTGTTTCGTTCCCAAACAGCTGCTGAGTGTTAACAGCTCCTTGATGCTATGGCTTTAGACAGCCATGAAAAGGCAAGAGATTCTCCATTTAGCTGGAGATGTCTCAAAACAACAAGCAACCTCCCTCTCTCGAGCGATGTCTCTTGCCGACACAGTCCTGACTAAATTGTCTCTTCCTGCCTGTCCTGTTAATGATGGTATCGAGGCTGTAATTTAGATTGGAGTAAGCAAGCTTCAAGGTCATCTCGCCACTTGCTGCAGCGCGCGGGGCCAGGAATAGCGCACTCCTGCAAGCCGCGTGGCCGGCGCCGCCTTGGCATGCGGGCACAAGGAGGTGCTTCGCCTGCGCTCTGCTCGGACTGTGAAACTGCAGGAACCAAAATAGCGATTGCTAAGCAAAGAGCCTGGCTCTGATTTCTTCCCTCCTTGGTTCTCCTTCAGTTGGACTGGTGGGGTGATTCCTGCTGAAAGCGCTCACAAAATGAGCTGTGGGGATTCTTTAACAAGGTTAAAAGGACTCGTCTCCTCATGACCAGGAAAATCTGGCTTTATTGCTTGCACCTTTCACTAGGGCACCTGCATGCTGACTTGCAGTCAGCAGGAGAGGCCAGGGGACCTCTTACTTGGAGTGGTGTCTTTTTGAAGCATAAATACACTTGGTGCAGCACATAAGTTAGTGTGCAGGAAACTTGGCTTCCGTGTGTGCGTTTGTTCTTAACCTGATCAGTGCAGCTTCAAGGCAATTCACTGCAAGGGTGAGAGTTTGAGAAGGGAACGTATACTCGGAGGTGTCTGGCTAGAGTCGGTCTTGAGCAGCAAGCAGGGCTCAGCTGTGGAAGGGGATTGCTTGGCAGGGGATACGGGAAACCCATGAGGAGGGCTCAGACTTGGAGAGAGGAACACAAGCTTCCACAGGAGGGTAGACAAGTGGTCTGCAAAGCAGATCTTGCTTGCTGCTCTCAGACCTGTAAAGTCACAGGGAAGTCCAAGTCCCTGAAGGTAGGGAGTGGCCTACCTTAGAGTGATGCTTCTTCCTGAAGTGAGTTCATGTCCGCTCTGGTTCTTGCTTCCAGGTTTTTGGTTCAAGTACTTGCCCTGCATCTCTGTTAGACCTAGAAGTGTGCACATCTCTCATTTACTTCTTGGCTCAGTCACCAAATGATTGCTGCTCTTCCAGTCCTGACTTTGTAACCTGTTGTTTAGGCATCTTTGAATGGCTGTTTCGGAAGACATTTGAGCCAGACATTTTATGTGCTTCACAAGGCCCTGAAATCATCTTTCAGTGGGTTTGCTGGTATCCAATAGCTGCATCTGTGAGCACAGGATGTTCCTCCAGTCCTTGGCACACTGCTTGGTAGCCTAAATTCCTTGGAAGTTATCTTCAACTGCAGGCCTTCCCACTTTAGATCAGTGCGGGTAGCCACATAAAAGCTTGCAAATCTTGTTCCTCTGTCTCAGCCACTTAACCATTGGGGTCAGGTTTCACACATGTCCCAGGCATTTCTGCTTAGGAGCCCGTCCTGCAAAGCTTTCTGTAGTGGTGTCCACTGGCATCTTTCCACAGCAGGGAAGTATAATTATCCCTTGCTGGGCCAGGCCGCTGCGGTGGGATGTGGTGGTCACATCCAGCTGGTCTTATGATGCCCGTTGTCTGGGGTTAGTTCTCTAGACAGGGAGAAGTGTGTCTTCCCGAGAGTCATTTTTCCTATTTGCCCAGATAAGCACAGCAGGGAGATGTGCCGGGTATCCCTACTCCTTGGTAAGGGTCTGGGTCTGTGGCCTGCTGACAGAATAGAGATACAGATTTGAATAGTGTCTGGAAAAGAAGCTTGTCCACACTAATAGAAATAGCTTGAGTTTTAGCTTTTTCTGTTCATTGTTTTAACACTTTCTCTTTCCATTCCCCTATCTAGGTGTAATTGCTCACGTTCAGTAAAATGGCTTTACATTTCCGCGCCTACTTCTCATATGCCTTACCTGGAGTGCTGGCGCTTCTTGGCTGGTGGTGGTTCTTTTCCCGTAAAAAGGAGCATGGAAACAATCATGCCAGGCGAACAGTGACCATCGCAGAAGAGCGGCAGGTAGAACCGCCTGTGAACGGTTCCTCATCCTCAACAGAAGCACATGCTCCTCGAGGACTGCCTCTCCCCTCGGAAGAGGAGCGCCCCGAGAATGAGACCTCAGCCTCCGTGCTGTCAGCAGGGTTGTCGACGCCCTCTCCTCTGCATCAGGCTCACGAGAGGTTAGATTTCTCGCAGGACCTTCCAGCCCCAGCAGTAACGACCGTCCAGCCCAGCGCCCTTGAGGACGACAGTGAAAAACTGGAAAGAACAGACTCTCAAGATGAAAGCAGCGTCCCTGTTTGCGCGTCTCTCCCTCTGGTCTCGAAGAGTGCACAGTGTCACAGCAGTGCTGTGATTAGCCCCAAACAGGATTCGAGCTCTGCAACTGAAGGTCAGTGGCCACCAGCATCTGTGACACTGACACAAGAATCTTCGGCGATCGTGGAGAAGGTCAGCAATGCAGAGCAATCCAATGGTTCTTTGTTTAAGCCCCCTAAGGAAAACCAGATGCCAGAAACTGTGCTAGCAGATACTGGCTCTGTGACAGCCCTCTGTTTGGGATTGGAAAAGGAAGCCAGTACCCCACTAGCCTTTCACGGTAATGAAGTTGAAGCTGGAGCAAGTCATAGGGATTCCATAGTTGGGATGTTATCAGGTAGTTGTATGAAGTCTGCCTGTTTGGAGCAGTCCAGGGAAGAAGAAATGTCTGAGTCGATTGACAGTAGTGTGCCTACGTGTCAGGAGGACACAGAGCCAAAAGGAGATGAGTTGGAAAGAGAGAGGATTGAAGGAGTAAGTTTAGATAAAGAAGTTGAGAAAATCGAGCAAGTAGCCATACAGATCATTTCCAAGGTCATTTTGGCAGCAACTGAGGAAGTACTGACTGGTTCTGTAAGTGACGTGTCTAGTCGGATCTGCCAGGCAGCAGCCAGCCGAGCTGAGCCGTCCCTGGAAAGAGCAAGTGCTGCTGCTCCCCACCAGGTGCTGGCAGGGGATGAGCACATTGCTGCTACAGATGATCCAGTGGTACCTACATCCCCACAACCAGGGGAACGTGATCAGTGTGTGACATATTCCAGCTGTTTAACACATGGCCGTTTATCCAGCCCAGTTCTGGCAGACCCAAAAGACCGTCAGGTAAAGAACTGTGTGCACAGTGAGTCTCCAGGAGCTGGTCGCACTCCTCTTGCGTCCCATGGAGGGTCCCTGGGAGAGTCTCATATGGTTATGGAGGACTCTGGGTGCAGCACGTGTGCATCCGAAGATGGGACAAGCATTGAGGACCCATTGCAAAACACAATGCTGTCTGGCACATCAGGCCAGCACTCGGACTCACTGAGCATATCTGCAACCCAAGACACATCTGCTGAGCAGAGCTCAATAGCAAGCGAAAAACCTCCTACCCCGAAGCTACCCGAAGACAGTAAAGTGCCATACAGTAATGGGATGTTGAAAGAAGACAGTTCGGACTTGCGTCACGAGAGTAACTGGACGGCAGAGACAGATGGAGATCATTCAGGAGGTAAGGGATATTGAAAGCCTCCTACAAAACCATGAGCAAGGGTTTTATGTGCTGTAACACCTCTGATTCACAACACAGTGATGGAATAAATTCTCTTTATGTCAAGCTCTTTCCAGTATATGAATCCTTGTCCTTCAGGTTCAGGTAATGTAAGTCACGAGCATTTACTGCCAGAATTGCCATTTCTACAGGGTCCAGTGCTAGCTAGGTGATTTTCAGGCTGTGTTGAAAAGGGGTGAACAGCCTGACTGCTCTCAGCGCAATGCCACTGTTCTGAAGTTAACTACGTGCTCGAGTACCGTGGTGAAACGGAGCGTGTCGGGATGAAGGTCAGGCTTTGAACACCTTGCTGGTTTGAGACCCGCTAACACAGATCACTTCTGCTTCAGTTCAGGCTGCCCCTGGTAGGCACTGGGTTCTTTTCTCTGTTTCTGGGCTGCTGCTGAAGAGAGGCTGTAGGGCAGGTTTCTGAGATGCTACCGCATGAATCGGGGAAGTGCTCTGATGAATTGTGATGAAATCAGTTGGTTGCAGACCAATAACCCCGAAGGCTTTTTGCTTGGAAGGGTAGGAGCATGACTAGAAATCTCAACAGGGAACAATGTTCATGAAGTTCCTCCATCTGTCTTGTTGCATTGCTTTTGCCTTCTAGATCCTGCATGGTGTGTGCCTGGCAGAACAGAAGCTGTCTGAATGCGTATTGACCCGTGCGACCTTGGATGTTAACATCCTTTGTAGGACCCTGTGGTGCCAACAGCTCTTAATGACAGGATGTCTCTTGTAATTGCTACAAAGTAGTGGGGGTGCTGCTGCTTGCAAAATGTGAGGATGGGGATTGTGAAATGTTTAGGATTAACTCCTTGTATCGATCTCACTAGTGACACTGTGTAAAGGAAGAAAATGTTTTTGCCTTGCTGTGGATGCTGGTGTGCTGTAGAGAACGTGTGTGGGGTGAGAACGCGTGGTGGAGCCTGTCTGATGAGCAGCGCTCTGCACCAAGACAGCCGAAGGGTAGGGAGAGAGTTGTGAGAGTGACTGTGTTGGGAAGGGTGCCCCGCAGCCACCCAGAGGTTTCCATCGTCCTCCTTGCTTAGGAGGTCAGGGCAAAGGCTCTACTGTCACTGGACTTTGGAAGAGGCTTTGTTGCCTGGCTAGTTGAGATGTGGCTGATGTGAAGCAGCTGTTGGGTTTGTTTGTCTTGCTGTTCTTGCACTGAATGGTCTGAATGCTTATGAGCATGTGAGGGTCTTCATGCTCTTCCCTGTCCATGTGGAGGAAGGATCAGCTTTGTGATGCACTGACTATCTTGGAAGGAAAGTGTTTAAGTTCTTCCCTTTCCCAGGCAGGAATGTTCCTGATGCTGACTGCTGGTGTGAGAACCAAGCAGAGCTCAGCTCTGGCCCGTTGCTTCTTGAGGTGTGTAATAAACCTGGGCAAGAGGCAGTCCCCAACCTCTGCTAGTAGTGGGCACATGTGGCCCTCAGGGGTCTCAGCACTGCTCTGCAGCCCCAATCCAGACAGGTATCTGTGTCAGTGCACCAGGTGAAGAGGTTGCTTATCCTTCCCTGCATCCCTTTAAGGAGCCTGTCTCCTGCTGAACTTGGGCTTCCTCCCATTGTTCAAGCCTTTCTCCAGGAACCAAAGAGAGTTTTAAGGAGGCTGTGTGATAAAGCTCCATTATGTCTGAACCACAAAACTGGACTCGTGGTGTAGAAATGGCCTGTGTGAATGTCTAGGCAAAGCTCGGCCCAGCCTTCCTGTGCAGTGAGATGTTTTCTTAGCCTTGTGTCTAGCAGCTGGATTGACTCTGCAGGTTGTTTGAGTGCTGTGCATGTGTTTTGTAGGTTCGGATGTAAATAGTATGGATTCTGTGGACAGCGGCTGTGCCCTAGGGAAGACGGAGGCTCACCAGAACTCCAAGCCAGGAGGAGAATCCAGCAAGTCCGGGCTCACCATCTGGGAAATAGAGGTTCCAAAGGTAACGAGCCACCATCCGGCCACGCATGCTGCCTGCCCCACGTAGTAGCCCGCTGCTCACTGCAGTCTGCTGCTGGCTCAGCGCCATCCCAAGCAGATCAACAGAGACTTAAGCATTTATCTCATTAGGCTTCAGCAGAAATGAGCCTGTGCACACCTGTAAACAAGGGGTGTGGAAGGGCTGAGCCCAGGGTCACAGCGCATGTTAAACTCATTGTTTCCCTTTATCTTCTACCCCTGTGTCTGTCTGATGCTAGGGAAGCATTCAGGAGACTCTGAGGTTACATTGTTACTAAGAGCATGTGATTTTTATTCTTCTTTCCTGTTCCATAGGGAGGTTATGTTTCGCAGGCTGAATGCTGATCTGAGCTGTTCTGTGAAGCTGCTGCACCTCTTTGTAGTGTGCTCCCTTCCTTTTGGATTGAGAGAGAACCTATTTTTAGGACTGTCTATGTTCATCCATTCTTCCCTGTTTCATACATGCAAAATCACGCACGACTGCCATGCACAACATGCTGCTGAAGCGCTCTCCTGTGCACTCCTGAGCGCTGGCAGCTGTTGACATAAGACACCAGCTCCCGCAGGGCAAGCAAGCTGCCCGGAGCACTTGGATGCCCCATGGCCGGTGAAAATGTGTAGCAAACACTTTGGGACAGTAAAAAGCAGGCCTAAGGAAGCAACTCTGAAGTAGCAGAGTATGTTTCACTGCTTAGTGAAGACAACTGTCGCTGTTTCCGCCAGGCAGATAACTCTGAATCGTCTAGGATTGTCCCTACCAACTTGGGCCCAGCTGTTCTGCTCTGGTACTTAGTCCCTAACAGTAGGTGGTGGCAGATGCCAGTGAAAGAGTGTAAGAGAAGCAGAAATGTCCGCACTGCCCTGCAGTGAGTAGTCCAGGGGCTCTGTAGTTCAACAGGCATGACAGCCTGGTTTCCTCTCCTGTGAATTTATTTAGTCCTGTTCTAATCTAGTTAGCTTGTGTTGAATGTGAGAAGACCTTATATTTGAAACGAAAGATGTATAGCATTAAAAAAAGAATAGTAGTGGGAGGCAGATTCAAAGAGGAGCTGACTGTACTCACTGCAAGAGGACTTTCACCCAGTCTGAGTCTGTCCTGTAAGATACAAAGAGGGACAGGTCAAAATAAGTGGTGCTTCCTGACCTCTGTCTACCTTGATTTATCACAGACCGGTTGAACTCTGCTCCGGTCCAGCATTGCCTTGTGTGTGTGCTGCCTTGCACTATGTCCTGCTAGAAAAGAGAGCGTGGGAACGGTGGTGTTACTGACTGGGCCTTTCTTCTCTCTTTCCTCAAGCACTTAGTTGGCCGCTTGATTGGCAAACAAGGAAGGTACGTGAGCTTCCTGAAGCAAACATCTGGTGCCAAAATATATATCTCAACACTACCTTATACCCAGGACTTCCAGATTTGCCACATAGAAGGTGAGATGTCACTGTGTTCATGGGCTTGTATCAAAGCTTGGGGGCCCTTAGTGAGATAGGCAAGGAATTTAACAAGTTAAGTGGCTTCAAGTACAGTGCTTAAAAAAACTTTTCTGCTCAAGGACAGTGCTGTTACAGTAATGGTAGATGCCAAATCACCTATGTCCTGGCATGTGAACCCTCTGTACTGGTTAGAGTGAATTTTTAACTTCCTTAGTTTACTTTAACCAAGCACTCTGCTGGATCAGGTCAGAGGCTACAATGTATATATCAAACGAAACCTCCTTGAGCATCTTCTGCTAATGCGGCCTGGAAAGGCTGATGGACTAAATGCAGCTAAAAAAAAAGTGCACTTTAAGTGTGTTGGTACCAGATGCTACAGCTGTTGAGCCTGTCCCGCCGTGAGGTTCCCTGGTCAGTCTGTAAAGCTTTTAAGCTGCCTGTGTAGCCCAGAACGCTTCTGGTACCTGTAGTGCTGTGGGCACGGGCTCTGGGCACACATGTCTGTGCAACACTCTGGGGGATATTTTTTTGTGTGTGTTTGTTGTGCAGGATCCCAGGATCACGTAGACAAGGCGCTGAGTCTGATTGGTAAGAAGTTCAAAGAGCTCAGTCTCACCAACATCTATGCTCCACCTCCCCCTTCACTGATGTTTCATCCTCTCCCTATGACCTCCTGGGTGAGTCCCAGCTTGCTGGCTGTGCTGATGTTGGGGTGGAGGGCTCCCGATGGCGAGTGGTGTCACGGCATGCTGTGTCCTGTGGCCCTTTTCCAGTCAGAGCCGATTCCCTCAAAAACAAGGCTTTGGGTTGATGTGGTTCTGTGTAGCCCAGCGGATGTGTAACCATTGCAGGTCAGTCTTTATCCACCTGCTATTCCACTCCCTTTGCCTTTCTGCCTGAGCTGGGATTGCAGCAGAACGCTCTGCTGGGCCTGGCTTAATTTCTTGTAGTTGCACACCTGGCCTAATAGGGTTTTGCCCAAAGGCAGACGCGTTTGCCTGAGGAAATGAGGCTTCAGTTTACAGCCGAGTGGATTGTCTGCCTGCTTTGCTTAAGGGCTGCTTGATGTGTGATCCAAATGTTGCTGTGATCAGTTTTCATTACCATTATTGTTCAGAAATCCTGGAACTAGTCTTAATGTTTTACTATTTTAAGATACTTAATTTCACTCAGAGGAGGTTTCTATGTCAGTGTTTCCCAGAAGAGTTCTTACACTATTTTTTTCTTTCCATGTATTTAGAAACACTCCTTTACTTCCATTGTGCATCTAGAGTCTGTGGAAGTAACTGTGTGTGTAACTGTCTTCATGGGTGTTAAATCAGGCTTTGTTCTGGAAAAGTGGCTCTATGCTATGAAACAGAAGGCCTTTTAGATGCAATCTGAGCTCAGTAATGCCTTAAGTTCTGTGAAGTTCCCCAACATGGTGGCTCTCTGATGGCCAGGAAAATTATCTTCAGAAGAAGAGACTTGTGCAACAAAATCTTAATTTGAACAGTCCCTGTAAAAGTTACATTGATGTGAGCAGGGAATCCCAGCAAGTCTTGCTGTGCTGACAGCATTATTGCTTATGGATCCTTTGGGTAAATGAGTTTGCTCTGTGCTGATGGTCCGTTTGTGTGCGAGATGGGCCCTTCTCCAAATCAGATTTCCTTCAGAAGGTCACAGAGTCACACTGAGCCGCTTTCTGGTCGTGGCTCAAAAGACCTTTGAGCGAGGTACCAAGAGGCAGAATGCCAGGGTTTTCCCAGCAGGGGCTGTAAGCCGTGGGGTGGCTGGTGGAACCCAGGAGGATGCGTGTGTGTCGTGAGTGAGGCTGGACGTGCCGTAAACACTAATGGGAACCTCCTCTTGCCGGTGACAGCTGCTGCTCCCCGATGGAGTCACTGTGGAAGTGATCGTGGTCAACCAAATCAACGCAGGGCACATGTTCGTACAACAGCACACGCACCCCACTTTCCACGTTCTGCGGAGCCTGGACCAGCAGATGTATGCCTGCTATACTCAACCTGGAATTCCAACCCTCCCAACACCTGTCAAAGGCAAGTAATGTAGCTGTTCTGTAGCTTGCTCATTGAGGGACTTCTGTGAGGGTCCTGCAAAAGCCTGGCTGCCCTGAGTAAGGGTTTGGAAGTTCCCTGGTGTGTGAGAATGTGGTTTTGATTCTCCACAGACAATTTTGCAGCACTGCTAGTGCTTGAAGTGCTGATCTCCACAAGCCTCCTGACAGTGAGCCTTTCTTGTTGTGCTTTGCAGTTGGTGTTATCTGTGCGGCTCCAGGTCTGGATGGGGCGTGGTGGAGAGCTCAAGTTGTTGGCTACTTCAAAGAGAGCGACGAAGTGGAGATCAGATACGTGGACTATGGAGGATATGACAGAGTGAAAATCGACACACTCAGACAAATCAGGTCTCCAGCTCCTCTTCCATGGCCTGAGGCCGTATCTAGCTTGAGCTGTTTGGTTTGAATCACAGGGTTTATCAGCACTGAAGGGAAAGTGGTGGAATGGTTCACCCCAGCAGCGGGTGCCGATTCCTTGTGACCGCAGCAAACTCTTGCATGGCTTTTCTTGAGGGATTGCGTTATGCTGAGCCCAGTGCTAGTCACAAAATTTGTTGTGGCTCTTGAAAGCTTGACTGATTCTTGACAGCTGTCAATTTAATCAGTTGGCCTAAAAGGAATTAAATTTTAATCAATGCTGGAGAATACAGAAGCAGTTTTAAAGCTGTTTTATTCAGGACACCCTCCATCTCTTTAAGGTCTGATTTTGTAACACTACCTTTCCAAGGAGCAGAAGTCTTGCTAGACAATGTGGTGCCACTTCCAGGTATGGAGCTCTCGAGACACTCTCTTGCCAGCTGTGTACAAGCAGTGAATCTGCCTCACCTTCCCCCTGCTATTGCAAATGCAGCCTCTGGGGTGACTAGAGCAAGGATTAGAAAAAATATGTGCTTTATTCCTCTCTGTGCTAGCATGGCACAACTAGATTGACTCTAGGGCAAAGATAATAAACGTCCAGGCTTTCTCCTGCATGGAAGAGAAAATGAATTATGTTCTCCTAAACAGCAAGCTGGCAGAATTGTCAGGACATAAGTGAAGTAGCTGTAACTATTTTGCTGCCTTCTGTTGCTGAGCATCTGTAAATAAACAGATGCAAACAGTCTTTAATCTGCTAGACCAGCACCACTGCTTCAGCCTGATCCTGCTGGAGTGACTGATGTGTGCAGTTTTGTGCTCTAAAAAAAACACCCTCCAAGCTCTGGAAAACTGTCAGTCACTGCCGAGAAAGGCTTCCTGCTTCTTCTGGTCCTAGGATGTTTGTGTCTAAGAAATTGTCCTTTTGGTGCTACAGGGGTGAGTTCCAGGAACTAGGCTTCATTACTAGCACTTGTGGTGCTGGCGGGACTCCAGCTGCTGCGGCCCCTGCCAAAACTGTAGACAGATGAAGAAGTTTAAGCTGTCCCTAACAGAGTTCAGTGTTCTGCTTGTGCTAACGGACCTCCCTCGGTATTTGGGGAGGCATCAGAATTTTAGACAGTTGCAGAGATGGTCTCAGGGTGAAGCACAGAGGAGGAGCTATTTGCTTGGAAAAAAGCAAATTGCCCTCAAAATGGAAGTGCTCTGGTGTCTTGCATCACCCTGGCAGCGCAGGCTGCAGCCCTCCTGGCTGGGCAGAGGGTTTCCTGCAGCGAGTGGGACGCAGGGGCTCAGCGCAGCCCCGGCCGCTGCTCACACGGAGGAGCTGGCAGCCCTTAGAGCTGTTGGCATGCCTGGGGTGCCAGCCGGCCGGCGGCACAAATGCTTCCAAGATCCTCTTTACAGTATTGCTCTCTGAGCAGGGTCAGCAAAGTCCTGGGGCCCCTGAACTTAGCTTAGTAAGGATCAAAATATTAATGGATCTAAAAGGTGCTGAAGAAAAATACTCTTGTGTCTTTAAAGCCTCCTAATTCATCAGCCACTGTGAGCACATTAACTTCTCTAGCAGCTTGAAAAGCGCCTCCTCCTTTCCCTTCAGCAGCGACAGGCATAACTCTTGTGTGATCCTCAGCTTAATAGACTGGTTCCCTCATGCCTGCGGCAAGAGTGGGTGAGGTTCTCTGGCCTAACTTATGGGGGAGGTCAGACAAGATTAGCTTAATAGCCCCATCTGGCCTTCAAAGCCTGTGAATGTCTCATTTGTTTTCTGATATTCTCTTCTTTTCAAAGATGAGGATCATTTTTCATCAGAAGCTGACACAGCTGTTAGTGAGATGACCAGAGGGACAGCACTACTGGCACAGGTACCTGCGGGCTGTCTGGAAAAGCCTCCCTGGTTTTTCCTGTGCTCGTTGTCTGCTACTGTTCCTGCTGAAATCGGAAACAAAGCCAGGGCCTCGAGCCTAATTGCTGGGCAGGGATCTTGAAGAAAATCTCAGTGCTGGGAACAGGCGGATGATTTGCTTGTGGCTGTAAGGAACATGAAGGCCGGATGCATCTTGCTGGGTGATGGAGGAGGGAGAGGGGACTTTGCTTGTTCCGGCGCCATCACAGATGGAGGCAGCAGAGCAGATTACTAGCACGGGGTGTCCCTGCTGCGTGGTAATGGCAGAGTGTTGCCGCTCGGGCGCTGGGTGCTGGGCTCGTGTAACCTCACGTGTGGAGCGTCCCATGGGCCATGATCAGTTCCCGCCGCCCCTGATGCGGTGTCTCCTGCCTTTCCAGGTCACAAACTATGACAGCGCAACCGGGCTGCCGCTGATCCAGCTGTGGAGTATGATGGGCGATGAGGTGCGTGTGCTGAGCACGGGCTCGGCTCGGGCAGCCTTCGTGCGTTAAGAACTTGGTGGTGTGTCTGCCTACTGCTTTCCTCACCTCTCTCTTCGCTTCCCTTTAGATGGTGTCGATAAACAGAGCTCTGGTGGAAAGAGGATTTGCTCAGTGGATTGAAAGCTACTAGCAATGTCCGAGATGCCTCGACAACTTTTTCTAACAAAATAAAATCCCTTTTTTGCACTGTTACAATTCGGTTTGGCAACCCCTTTTGGGAAGAACTGTTTACACCTGTGTACAAAGTTTTGCGGTCCATTCAAACTTGTTTTGCTCAACTGTTACCATTTCACTAGAAACACTTACCTCATCTCAGTGAAAGGCGGGGTGTTAAAAGCCATAATGAGAGATACTGTAGCTTTAAAGCAAAAAAAAAAAAAAAAAAAAAACTCCCTGGCCTCTTCTCAAAAAAAAAAAAAAAAAAGAAAAAGAAAAAAAAAAAGTAACAAAACTTAAAACCTTGGGGCTTGCTTGAAGCGTGAGCAAATGCCCCTGAAATGTTAACTGTGGTTGCATGTCTGTTCAATATGTATAATACCCATGAACTCGATGTCTGCTTTTCCTACAAGCTACATTGGCTGTCCTTTTTTAACAGGCTCTGCCTGTGAAACCAATGAATGTTAATGAGTTTAATGTTCAGTTTATGAATTTCTCTATATTGTGCCACCAGCCTGCCCAAACTGCGTTCATCTGGGGTCTTCCTGATGCCGGGGTAGATGAACTGCATTCATTGCACTTGCTGTGGCACGTGTCTCACTGCAGTCGTGTTCTCTAGGCTTGAGCTGCTTAAGGAGGAAAGCTGCTCTGTGCAGATGCTTCAAGGGCAGGATATGTTACCACTACAATTATTGCTCTGAAATCTATGTTCCAAATCATGTATTTAAAGAAAAGAACTGATTGCCAAGCCCAATTGTAATTTGTATTTTTCTAGCTGTGCAAGTCTGTAAATATATATAAAAAAAATCATTGTAATATTTTGTACAAGAAAAACACTGGAAACAAAGGGAACTTTACAGAAACTTTTTCACACCAAAATGTCCTATGTAGGTAGAACTGGTTTGCAGTGCGTTAGGGTAGCTGACGTATTTGGAGCATCCGAAGGTGGGAGTGTTTCTGCTCTGCTGTATACAGGATTAGCATTCCCTTAGATTGCTGCCTGGTTTGAATTGTGATCACTGCATTCTTTGCTATGTTGCTGTACAGATATGTTTAAAAAAAAAA
>VWPW01028039.1:0-13729 GCA_013389825.1 Crypturellus undulatus
CCACGCCGCGCCGCGCCGCGGAAGTGACGGCACTGCCGCGACGGTTAACGGCCGCGGTGCGGCGGTTAACGGCCGCCGTAGGGGCTCGCACTTTTCCCTGGGGCTATGCGGGTCTGGCGCGGCCTGTGGTGGCGGCCTGCGGCGCCCTCCGCTCCCCTCTCCTCCTGCCCTGGCGGCAGGGAGCGGCGCCGCCGCGCCTGGGAGGCGTCGCTCTCGCCGCTGGAGCGGGTGAAGCAGCTGCTGGCCCCGGAGGAGGCGGCGGCCGTTACGGACGTTGCCCCGGCGGCTGTTGCGGAGGCCACCCCGGTGCCCGTTACGGACGTTGCCCAGGCGGCCGGCAGCCCCTTGCGTGCCGGGGAGCTGGCGCTGGCGGAGCTGAGGCGGCGGCAGCGCGGCGCCCTCAAGCTGCTGTGCCGGCTGACGGCGGGCGCGACGCTCGCCATCCCTGGCGGCCTCCTGCCGCACGGCGACATCGTGGGGCGATGGCCCGGGCAGGTGGTGCAGACGGCGGGCGGCCTCAAGCTGCTCGTGCGGCGACCCTCGCTCGAGGAGTACGTGCTGCTCATGGCGCGGAGTGCCGCCATCGCCTACCCCAAGGTACCCCCTTCCCCCTGCTGCCCATCCTGCAGGGCACCCTGTAGCCGTCCCCTTCAGCAGGCCGCTAACAGCGCGTGCCTTGTACCCCGCAGGATGTGAGTGCTATGCTCACCATGATGGACCTGCACCCAGGGGACACTGTGTTGGAGAGTGGCAGTGGATCTGGTGCTCTGAGCCTCTTTTTGTCAAGAGCAGGTAAGGTCCAGGATTTAGCAAGCAAAGGAGGAGTGTGCTTCTCCCATCACTTGCAGCCTTTCTTTTAATCAAAAATCTGAAGTTAGCTTCTCAAGTTTCACTGCAGTTTTTGTATTCAGGTCAGTTCTGGTGATTTTAGATCAGTGTAGAGCCAGTACCCAGACTGCAGACTGTTTCAACTCTATTTTGAAGCCTCTTGTACAAAGGATCACTGCAGGCCACCATCACTGAAACTGGATATCTGAAGGTGCCAGCCATGGTTACTGTAGAAAGCTGCATTTCAACCTCTGTTTTTAAGGCTTTGGCTAAAATTTATATTTTTGTTGTTTGTTTGTTTGTTTTTCTTCCCTTTCTGTGCTTTCCCCAGTTTTCTTTTCCTCATATTGCTGCACCACATGCATAATCAAATCATTGGCTTGGTGAAAATGGCTACATGAATACACTGTTGCTTTTATGTTACACCCAACCTGATTTGATCTAAGTGTAGACCCTCAAAAGGTAGAGAACCTTTGCACCTGGCCATGCTGTCCTGCGTTGCACTTGTCCCATCTGTCTCTATTAGCAGCTGGTTTGGAGAGCTAGCCTGCCCAAAAGTTATTATTTTCCCTTGAGATGAAACCTGTTATCAGTTCCAAATTAAAAAAAAAAATGCTTTCATTTTTGTGTGGGAGACAAACTAAACAAATCATCCTTTTCTGGCTTAAGACTATTAAATAACCTTAGAACTAAAAGCAGTGAATTCTTCTTTACTCTCCCATTATGAAAAGCGCTACAGTCTTTTCATGTGTATTAATAACAGTACAAATTGTTTTAGCAGCTTTCTTTGAGGAAGCTTGTTATTCAGCAAATATGTTACCAGTGCCACCATCCAGTCTGCTTTGGGATGCCAAGATGTGTTGCTAAGGATAAAATTAAAGTTAGGAACAGTTATGCTCAGCGAATGGTACACACTAGAGTGTACCATTCTGAAACGTCACAATAATAAAGGGTTTTGTCCAGCTATTTTAACTGCTTGTTCTTGTTTTCTTAAAATTCAGTTTCAAAATATAGGAAATGAAAAGGGATATGCAGAAGAAGCAAGAAGATTTTTATTCTGTTCCCCACAATTTGTTTCTTCAAACAATTCCAAACTGATAATTCTTGAGTGATAAGGAATCCACAATTCTACAACTCTTTAAGGTGATCAAGGAAGGCACTGCTGAAATCCTGCCTCCTTATCCTGGCCTCTGATCCAGAGTGAGCTAGATCAGGTAAAAATTGGCAGAAAACCCATTCCTGCTTTTGCTGCATTAGTTTTGTGAATGGATTCACAATGGGATCAAATGATCCCTGGTGGTCCCTACTTCAAATGGCTTAAAAATGTTCCAGAACCTTATCTGGAGATCTTTTGGTTGCTGAAAGTTTCCTGTGCCCATTAAGAATTAGCAGGGAAAAAGACTAACAGGATGAGGCATTTGCAAAAATTAGAATAATACAGCAATATAAGCATTGCTGCCTGTGCTTGGATATCCTAATAACACTTGCTTCATGAAGAATATATATACTGGCCTTGTATTGTGTATTTCAGAATGGTAATTTATAATATAATTATATAAATTATAATGGTAATTTAAGTAATAAAATAATTTATATTTATTACAGTTATAAACAATAGCCTGCAAATAACACAAGCCTGTACAGATCAGAGAGCACATTTGAGAAACTTGAGATCAGTTAGCAGATTGTGGGGGTTCTTGTCCTTTCTTCTACCCTAGGATGGGAAAGACAGGACAAGCTATGCACAGAAAATAACCAGTTAATGTAAAAATAGGCTTACTGGAGAATTTTAAACTGCCAATTTCAAAACTTAGTAGCAAGAGGAACAATCAACTCTCTACCCGCTCCTAACACCTGCAACTGGCAAACTGCATTACAGCCTTCTCAGCTGCCCCCACTGGCAGATACAGCAGAAGGTTATAAATTAATTTGGGCCCAAATGCTTGTGTCATTTCTGCTGCAAGAGGTGCTCTGTGAGGGCATCTTAGGAATAGTTGGTACTACAATAACTATGCTTTATTTTATCTGTGGCTTGGTGGATGTCATCGTGAAATATGACATAAATGAAATAATTACCAAGCACTTTGTCTATGTGTGTTTGTTTTAAATGTAAAGAAATAATAAATTACAACTGATTATATGTAATTATTTCTTAAAGTGGAGATTTAAACGTGTACAACTTCTGTCATCTGCTATGCTGCTTTTTTCTAAATCCTTTACTACACATGGGGGAAAAATTAGTAAATTTGGTATGTTGTATTTGTTTGAAGTTGGATCCAAAGGACGTGTCGTAAGTTATGAAATCAGAGAAGATCATCACAATTTAGCTAAGAAGAATTACAGGCAGTGGCGTGCTTCATGGGAGATAGGACATATGGAAGAGTGGCCAGATAACGTGGATTTCATTCTTAAGAACATTACAACTGCTGCTGAGGATATGAAATCCATAACATTTGATGCAGTAAGTCTGAAAAATCCCCACAATAATGACGCAAATTGACATTTATCTTTTCTACATAAATTTAAATCTCTTATTTTCCACTTGCAATGGAAACTCCTGTATGTAGTTTATCATTAGCAAAAACAATCAGATCCTCATCATCATCAAGAAAACACTGAATTTTTTCTTCATCTGATTGTGCTGTAAGGATTTTCTAAAGTTCAGCTATACTTTCCCAAATGAAAGGGTGACGAGTCCATAATATAGAAATATTACAGCTTAGTCAGGACTGTCTGATAATCAAAGACATAGTTGTATTTTGGAGATATATGCCTAACCAGATAAAAACCTTTTTCAAACATTAAGAAAAGTGCATGCACTTGTTGAAAATATTTATATGTGAACACTTTATTGTCAGGTACATAGACTGTATAATGTTAGTAAGGTCTACATTTGCGTAAGAGATGCTACAGCCAGCTTTTCTGCTTTTTATATCCCGATTTCATACAAAGGAGGTGTGTTCGGGAAACAACTGGAAAGTATCACCCTCCGATATAAAGTAGGCAATCTGGTTATATTAACACTTCAAACAAATGCCAGTTATGTTAAACAGCTTGAGTAAAGAAAGAAAATGACTTACTGTAAAAATAATATTTGAAATTTTTAAATGTACCAATCCAGAAGAAGGATCAGACATTGCATACCCAACTGTTCTACTGTTTGCATAGGTTTCCAGCAGATGCAGGTAATACTAAAGTTTTCTAAGCCCTGAAACAAATAGTAAGTTGGGCATTGAGACTTTCGTATCATTCTTTCATTATAAGGAAGCATCTGAAGATTTTGTTTTTATCAGCTGAGAAGTAGATATTCAAAGATGTTAATACATGTTTATATTGTTTTCTGTAGGTTTATTGTAATGTCTACTTAAAGAATTCAATTATTGGGAGTTTTAAATGAATATAGGACTACAATATTGGTTAAATGTGACTTGCTCATTTAATAGAAATTCATTTGCAAGTAGCATTGACTGTTTTAAATGTATGGACCTCACACTTTCATAAGCTCTTCAAAGACAGAACTAAAAATAATCTTGGCAATAATATACTGCTGTTGTATGCATTCATTTTCCACACATTTTTTCAGGTGGTGTTTTTTGGAAAATTGGATATATGTGTTAAAGTTTATTAGAAACATAAATATCTTTCTCTTGCAGGTAGTTCTGGATATGCTTAACCCTCAAGCTGCTCTGCCTGTTATATGCCCAAGTCTCAAACATGGTGGTGTGTGCGCTGTATATCTAGCAAAGTAAGTATTTAATTCTGGCATTTACAAATGTATTCAAGCATCAGCTAAAACCATTTAAAAATCTTTTAAAATATACAGCTAACATTAATTAAATGTTTAACAAAACATTTAACATATATATATTTTTTTTTAAGGAGCTGTACTTGGTATTAATTAAACTTGACTATAATCTTTACTTAGAGTACATTCTTGCTCTGGACAGTGGAAGTTTTCAGTTAACATCTCCAAAATAATTGCATATTGTTTTCTAATTCAGTAGTCAGATTTCCAGCTCTCTTGCTCTCTTAACCTAAAATTTAAGGACTTATGTCAACTCAAAGAATGTGACAAAGGCAACAAAATTCAGATCAGCAGTTGATCTTTTGATTCCAGTTTTCAAATAATTGTTTTATATTTTGCCTTTCTCCAAAAGCATCACACAGGTTATTGCCCTTTTAGACAGAATACGGACCTGCAAGCTCCCTTTTTTGTGTGAAAAGATCATAGAGGTAACACACAGAAATTGGTTGGTAATCCCTGCTAAAATCAAGAATTCCAAGTCAACGCAAATAATGGAAACTCAAGAAAATACTGACGAAGAACCTCAACAGAAAGAACATGAGGAAATCCATTTTCAGGACCAAGCAGTTCTCAAAGGAAGTGAATATGATGGTAAGAACATTACTGTTAATGAATTACACTGTTACTACAATGTGATAGTCTAAGGATAGAGCGAAAGCAAAGTTTATAGGAAGAGGCAGTATCTTTTCTTAGTTGAGCTAAGAAAATGTCATGAAGAGCATACTAAATTTTAGAAAACATTTGCCTTGGCAGGTTTAAGAAAGAATGTATTAAAGGCTCTTTAAAGATCATATTAAAAAATCTAAACTGAAACACAAATTGTGGTCTATAGATTAAGAATGAGTGTCTTTATTGCTATTCTCAGCTACTGTTTATGTATATAAAATTCATTCATCCATACACATCCCATTGCTGCTTTAAAGGACTCTGAGGGGTTTAAGGATTCCATGGGGGTCACTATACCCATGTGGTTTGTTTTGTAATCATTTGTTTTTGCTATTCTGCCAAATCCAAAATAGACATGTTGTTCTAGCATAGCTTTATAAAATATGTACTAGGAAAGAAACGTACAATAACGCAGTTTAACAGAAGAGGAAAAAAAAATGAAAAACAGCAAGGAAAAGTAATACACCTTGATACTCTAGTCTGATGTCTGTACTTTTTAGAGCTGTTGGAAATATTAAAAAATGCATACTTTTCACAGAATTACTTTCTGACAATGCTGAAACATGCTCCTCAGTGCCTTATGTTGCTAGACCATCTTATTGGCAGGATCCTCATTCAGGTGAGAAGCTTGGAAAATACTTTTTTGTTTTTATCTTTAATATTTAGTGGTATTTTATTCTCAAAAATACTCTCTTTGTGGCAGCATTTGACATGTTACTATTAAGTTTTATCATTTCATTATATAACAATAAATATTGAATATTGAAATACTGAAGTAGTGATATGTTTTGTTGTTGTTTTTTTTAAATAGCATTCCTCACCATGCTGAGAAAGTTTCAACCACCACTTTCTTGATGTTCCTAAGATGTCAGCTGCTAATTGAGTATTGTATTGGAATAAAATAAAACATCAGAAACTGACCACTATGTTTTGCAAATTGTTTAACTTTTAAAGAGTTACTGCTTTGATTTCTACTGCATATGAACTTTGACATCCCATGAACAATTTGAAAGAAAAGATTTTAACAGAATTCGTCATGTATGATACTGCTATCCAATGCAGATTGTTGCACAAAGAATGGAATTCCTGTTTCTGTCTCATTTGATGTACCTCATTCTTCATTTCTTGTAAACCATTCCATGGATTTGTCTTGGTTCAGGGTGCTATCTTGTCTTCTTTTATTGGACAAGCTATGATAGTCTACCAGAAATTAGGAGAGAAAATATTAGTAAGAAAATAATGGATCAAATTCTGCCCTTTGAAATTTAACTGAAACAGTTTCTAACTTCATTGGTGTAGCTCAATTTCTTTAAGAAATAGATTCGCACTACTGTAATAGAAACTGGAATTCACAGAATTTGTGCTTCTTGATAAAGCTGTATTTACTTCAAGAAGATGACCAGCTGTTGACAAGTTCATTTCCAGCAGCCATGCTGAAAGTTCTCCAGTTGTGAACTTCATTTTGAAGATTTTAGAGTACAGAGTACATACTGAACAAAATTTGTTTTGACCTTTGTCAGATGTAAAATGCAATAACTGTCTAGTTAAAATACTAGACTAAAAGGAGAAACAGAAGAACTTAAGGTCCCGATTAAGACTCCATTATGCATATGGTAATGTTTAACAAATTAAATTTATGAAATAGTTCTTGTAATCACCTGACCCTTCTGTATCTCAAAGAACATTCGGATGAAAACCTTTCATGATTGAAAGGGGTCCCTTTGGAATCAGAGCTGTATTGAAGCTGTCAGTCAATAACAATAACACAATCCTACTGTAATAATGAAAAGTTGCATATAAAATAAGGACATATTCAAATACAAAATAGAAATGTAAATTAACTACAACCATTCAATTTCTCATACTTAAAATTTTGCGCTGGTTGAGTACATGTACATATCTTCGTAGAACTGAGGCCTTATACAGCTCCTCCAGGAAGTTTATATCTGAAATCTTTTACACTCTTAACAGTAAAACAATTAATCTTGCTTGATAACTACTGTACGTAATAGAGGCTTCTCATAATGAAGCTCAGGCAACTAATTTGAATTAGCCTTATGTGCAGAGTTTCTATTGCATTATGTAATTTTAATGATAAACTATTTTTTCTCTCTTCAAGACCAGCCACAAAAGATCTAATATAAATGCTGTCCAAGATTGAGACATGTAAACAAAAGTCTAAATAATTGATTTAATGCACCTTCAAACTAACAACAGTAGTCTCCCCCACTTGCACTGAAGGTCTTATAGTTTGCATGAAACAGTTATTTTACTGTGTGTCACTATTTTACTGTTCTTCTAACCAATCATAACTGTTTAAAACAAATTAAATTTAGTTTATAATGTAAGAATGCAAATCAAGTCTAGAACAGACCATAGATTGCAGTCATGCAATCTAGTCTAGAACAGACTCCAAAACCTGCTAGAGTAGGTAAGGATAATTTGAACAGACTCAGGCAGACCAAGGCAGTTGGTACTTGAGGGAATCAAAAGTGGCAAAACATGAAAAAAGTAATTTTTTTTTTTGAGAAGCATGATGTATTAAAACAACATATTTTTGCAAAAATGGCTTCAGATATGATACTAGCTCTCAAACCTGTTTTGTACCAAAATATCTGAGACTGTTGCCTCCTTTACCCCAAACGATGAGTAGCACACAACCTACATACAAGTGAAGTTAATTAACTACATGCTGATACTGCAACATCATCAACTAGTCATCAACTAGATGTTTTCACGTTTTATTGTAAATATAAAATCATGCTAGTTCCTTTCATTTTTCAACAACTCAGTAAAGAGAACATTTGGGAAGCTAACAGCCTTTCTCAAACATTATGATTATGCCCAAGTACACCTGTACAGGAAGTATACCTGTAAAGTTTTTTTCTCACTTTCCATTTGAATAATATAAAGAAGAGAAATAACAGAAAATTCCAGCAACTGGAAGGGAAAGGGTATAGGAGAATCACACTGTATAAATGAAACAATCTATAGCATTAAAAGCACAGTGTTACCAAGGTAACTGCATTCACAACAGGTTTCTGCTAACACAGTGGAGTTCACGTCTTGACGTACCAAGAAGGACATAGCAGTCCCTTCAGAAGTTGAAAGAGCCAATTTGACATGAGTTGAATAAAGCACATAACATTTTTAGGAGTGTTTATAAATGATACAGAGAGATAGGGTTTATTAGTACTGATCCAAACCAACTAACTAAAAAATTACTTGCACTATTAAACCATACCTTGTGCATAAGAAAAAGGTGAGTCAACCATCATTTTTTCAGTTGGCAAGGTGTCCTTCAAATCCTGGGATAGATGTGTTTCCATCATCTCAAAAGTACCCGTAGATGAAGAGGAAGATGATGACAATCCTAGTCCTACAAATCTTCCTTTCTTACCGCAAAGCAGGCAGTCTACAGGAGTAGCACTAGGTCCTCGTGGCAGCTGTACTTCCTCTTTGTTATAGTTTCTCATAGCTCCACTGTGGAGCATCGAGCGTTCTCGCTGCCATATGTAATGTGTTGGAGCAATAGCCATAACCTATCAGAACAGCCATTCATCAGAAACCATCAAAATAGCTGACAAACATAGAGCTGAAAACAAGGGATCTGATTAATGTGTGGCACAGAATTAAGAATAGACAGTGGAGGTGATGACAGATGATAGATAATAGATATCATCTACTTCATCTACATCATCAAACTTTCTAGCGAGACAGAAGCAGGTAGATATTTAATAGATATCGTCTATTCTACCTGCTTCTGTCTCGCTAGAAAGTTTGCTACCCTAGGCAAGGATAACGGAACCATTTATGAATCAGATGTTGAAACACTACACTTTACAGCCCTCTGTGTTCACATAAGCCACCACAAATAGCAGTTTAGTATGCTGTGCTGAAGAGGATGTCTTTCATTGATTATTAATTGTGGTCCAGATGCTGGCTCACAAAACCTCCACAGTAATCACAGAATTACAGAATGATCATCAGAATCGTCCCATGATCGCTGGGAGGGTGTTCTGGGCGCATGCTTGCCGCCTCCTTTGCATTTTTTCCATATGCACCTAATCCCATGCCCAGAGATGGGATGCTGGAGTAAATGATATTTTGTCTGCAATGAATGGCAGTGCATACTATATTCCTGCAACATAACAAAGCTACTCCAGACAGAGTGTTCCATCTGAAAAGTGAGGAGTGTATTTTTCCTGTGTTACGTTTGAAAATAAATGTAGGCTATAACAATGCATTAATGTAAGAGAATATTGAGAATGTTAGAAGTTTTTGTCCTTTTGTTTTTTTCTTTTTTTTTATGAAATGCACTGAAAAATTATTATATTACAAAGTAAAGTTACATTATTAATTCTGATGGGATTAAAATCTAACCTGAGGTGATAGATTGNATGTACCAATTAGGCTCCAGATATCACTTTTTGCCCTAATATGGTTAAACCCTTGCCCATTCCGTGACACCGCGAGATCTTCCGTCCGCCATTCCCTATCTCTGCTTCTGTCACGTACAACAGGTCTCGTTAACAGTACGGCTGCAACTCCCACAACGTGCAACAGGTCTCGTTAACAGTACGGCTGCAACCCCCACAATAGATTTTTATTTTAAGATCTTATTTCATGTACTTTTTATTTGTAAATATTTACAAAGTGAATTAGGTCAAGCAGCCAAGGGTAAGTTTTAACTAAAAATATTTGCATAAAACAAAAGGATTCTGTCAATAGAAACTTTACTTTAACAGTAGCACAATGCAAAACACTACAGTTTACCTTCAAAGTAGAGTCTCAAAGACTGTAGTTTGAACACAGAAGAACTTTGAAAGATAAATGGGTCATGACATTTTAGATGCCTCTCATTTCCCATAGTTTAGCTACACATTTTAGAAAAGAAATTACTTCTATGGAGATAGACTATTAGTTGGTATCAATTATTGTAGTTGCAATATCTACAATGTTAAAACCCTCCCTACCTCTTCACAGCAACGTCTGCTTACAATAGCCCTGTAGTCAATTCTACTCCACAGTTGATCTCTTAACTTTAAGAAATCAGGGAAGAGTTTTCTCCATGTTTTTCCCAAAGCCCATGGGAAAATGTCATATTTTGATTCTTCATCATCTTCTTCAACTGTATTTGCCAGATACCTTCAAACATATATATGTTTGTGTCTGTAAATATTATTCATTCTTGAACTGCTATATTAGTATTATTTAAACATTAACTACAGTAGTATTATTAAAGTATTTATTTTCTTCATTCCTAATATTGTGAGGAAAAAAATCGTAACAAAAACACAGCCTTTTCTCATGACTCTCCTACAAAGCCCATTCTGTATCCTTTAGATTAATATAAACTTATAGGAAAATATTAGAAAAATTGCATTAGTCTAAAGTTGACTAAATGAGTAGATATATATATAAAAAACATATCCTAGCAGCTTTCTCCAAACTAGGTATCCTTGCATTGTAATAAACAGTTTCTGGCTGATTTTCTAAGAAAATCTTAAAAACTATTTTCTAAAATTTTAAATTTTACATCTTCTGCTTATTGATTTTAGCTATTCTCACAAGTTCACGTTTCTTGCATTAAATTAGCAGCAAACAACTAGATATAGGCTAGCCTTCATATACAAATGAAAAATTATAGCATTTTCTATCATTCATATTTCTTTATTCCTTCACTACGGGCCACTTTTGCTTTTTGGTCTTCTCTCCAGTTAACAGGAAAATATGAAGTCACATAATTCTGAAGTCCTATAAATCCTTTCGTTTTCCTCCCTGTTTTTTTCACTCTCAATCCCAGTCTCACTTGACTCCTTGTTCTTTTGTAATCCTCTCTGTCTCCTCTGCTCTGGCATTTGACTCCTTCTCTTAGAGAAGTCAAATGGTTTCATCCTCAGTGCCTCTGTGGATGCTCTCAGGGATAGCATTTATCAGAAGATACAGCTATTTTTATCCCTGCACTAGTGTCCAAACTGCTCTTACAAACAAACTATACTCCAAAATACAGTGAAAGAACATCCTAGATCATCCTGTAGGTACGACACGATTATGGGTGCATTACACAGACTTAGTAAAGATAGATTCCTGGTTGCACATTTGCTTGAAAACTTAAGAATTTTACAACAGTCCAGAAGAAAAGAAGTCCTCAGAAATTCTCTACCTCTATTATTTAAAGTTAACTGAATCATGATGATATTTTTTTCTCAAAGTTATTGCTAGGGTTCACAGCATAGCAAAATATTTCAATACATATGACTAAAAAGCTGCCAAAAATATAAATTGGGTCCTATAATAGGAAATGGGAGCCATAATATGTTGCCTGCCATGCATTGTCCTACCCAGATTCTTTTTTTCAATGCTTTGAAAAGTTTTCAGTTTTTACAGTTCTGTAGACAGAAGTTCCCTCTATGTATTACACAAAAATGCAGATTTCCCCTCATTCAAGCTGCTCAAGTTTGTTCCACCATCACAGGATAAATCTCTGATTTGCTCTATTTGTATATAATGTGTAGATTGTATTTCTCTGTCTACATAGAACCCAATCAACTACAAAATGATTAAAGAAATCTCGTTGCAAATCAGAATTATTAGTGCTATAAACAGGGGAATAAACTTATGCAAGTTTTATGCTAATAAAACCAGATAATTTAAAAGTACTTACAGAGCAACAAAGAAATTGATTCTGGTATGCTCATTTATTGTGAAGTTAGCCCTCTTGAAATAAACGAAAGTCATTGCCAAAAGATACTGTTGTAAAACGTAAAATGTTACATTTGTTATTATGCATTAATAAATTGTTTCACTATAACATTTCCTAAATGCTTATCACATTTATCTCTCGCTAGACTATTTTGTTCATTCTCATCAATGAGATAATCGTAAACTGTGTGTCCTGAAGCTTCAGTATCAACACATTAGGAAAAAAAAAGTACAGTCTATTCACATTACAGTATCACATGATTGAGAGCAGACTTTCATTCAAAATGTAATCTCTTAACTAAGAAGGAAATACACTTACCTTGTCTGCAATTTTACAGCAACAGTCCATCCATAGGAAGTCTTGAATTAGATCATCATCTGCAACAAAAGACAATCGTAGCATTTCAAGCAATAAAAATGCTTTTCAGAGAAAATATATGTAAATATATAATGCATGGCCCTTTTATTAAGATAAATAAAAGGAAAGAAGCTAGACTTGTCAGTAAAGACTAAAAAAACCACCAAGATACTAGATTTGAAAAAAAATACATGAGAGAAGACAACAAACTCAGAAAGGCAAGACAGAAAACCCAGTGACTGCATTTCACCCTTATTCTCATTAACAGCAACTAAGATGGTAAATCACCAGCATTTCTTCCATTTGATCAACTTCTTCCTGTGAACATGGCTCCATCTGATATCGTGCAATTACTTTCCCTGAAGTTTAGTCTGTGGAGACCTCTGCACCTCAATTATCTAACAGCAAATTCTTTTTCTGATTGATTCCTCTACTGAAGAATTGAATAAAATCCAAATACAGTCTTCAGCTATTTCTCAATCTCTTCGCTAAATTAAGTAAGTACAAACATTTATATGAAAGAGATACAAATGCAAAAGACATGCTAGAACTCCACAGCTTTTCTTCCCATTCCACATCTCTCCCTAAATTTTTGCTCTCATAGTAACTTGTTTATAAGGCTGGGAAATCGAGCCTTTTTTAAAAACTACGGGGTTTTACATTTAAAAAAAAATTGTTGAAATGTAGGAGAAAATAGAAATAAATTATCATAGAAGGAAGAATTGCACATCTTCTGTTTCATTTTTAACTTTCTTCATCTTGATGGCTTTTTTTGTATTTTTAACTTAAGCATTAAAGATTTAAACACTACAATATAGCAATAAAATATATAAAACAATATGTTTTCAGTATCTACATAAAAAGTTCTCTCCAATTATCCTTCTGTTTAGGTGGCATACTCACTCAACTACTCTTCAATCAAATATCAATACATGTTTTTATCAACATACCAAACAATTTAAAGAAAGCTGTCATTTCCTGACGCTGAATAACTAGACACGGTCCCTTTGGATGTTTGTATTTATGACTAGGAGTCTTTTTTTCACACTTTTCATGGCGGTCTTTAAAAGCAGGACGCTTTAGCCTAATAAGGTTTTTTTGCTGATGCGATCTGGATGCACTCAGTTTTACGTGGACAGTGACTGAGGGAGGTGTCTGGCACACCAGATTGTGTCTCATTTTGGTAAGGAAGGGCTCCTGTTAAAACGGAGAGATTAGTTACAAAAATAAATGTCACATGTCTGTGTTTGTTATGTTTAAATCAAGCATTCTCAGGAATGCTTGTAGATTTGATCGTGGAGAAATCGATCTGATCAGTAGTAACTGCCCCTCCTCCCGCCCCGCGGCCGCCCCGCGCGCCGGGCGCC
>VWPW01028044.1:0-31812 GCA_013389825.1 Crypturellus undulatus
ATCGCAAATGTGCCCAGGAGAAAATGGAGAAGTTTGGTACCCAAACTATATTATATATGCTATATATAAATATATATACGATATATAAATATATATATGCTATATATATATATATAAAAGCCATTTTTCAGCATCATTTTTCAGCTGTTTTGTCACGTCTCCCTTCTCTGCTGGGACTTGAGGCTGAGATCTCCTGCCTCAAAGAAGGGCCCCGCTCTCTGCCAGCAGAACAAGGAGACACAAAGCAGATGAAAGATGCTGAAGATGGAGGCAAAGTGCTGAACTTCAAGCCCATGAATGAGCCCTTCCTCTTACAGGGCCAGCCCGGGAGGGAGGTTTTAGGGTTTTAGGGCAGATCCCCATGGGAGCATTTGGCTCCTGCTTGAGGCACGAGCTGCCAGTGCTCAGGCAAGCCTAGCAATGAGCTGCTCCGCAGTCACGGCTGCTTTTGCTCTTCCACCAACTCTCAATCTGTTGTCTCAGTTGCTTTTCATCTGAAAAGCATCTGATCTTAAAGAATTGAAACAAAAATCCATAATTTCCAGGCTGGTGAATCCCCTCTCCTATGCAGCGCACCCTCGAATCCCCAGGAGCTGCCCATCCCCTCAGTTTGTTTGGAAAAGAGCGAGACCTTCTCATGGTAACATCAACCTCTGCTTCCAGCGAGACCCATCTGAACAGCTCCTCAAGCCTCTGTGATCCCCAGACCGCGTCCCTGGAACACCGCGCTGCAGCAGAGCTCTGGATGCTCTTACGGGACCCGAGCGCACTCCTGGAAGTTTTGCATTTGCAAAACATCGCATTTAGCATTGCAAACAACCCCAAAGAGAGGCACATTTGTTTATGATTGGGCCAGACACAGCTGTGACCTGCAGTCCTTCATCAGGGACAGGACCAGGCTCCAAGCACAGCTCTCCCCACAGCTGCTCAGAGCCACGAATGAGCCAAATTTCCATTCATTTTCATATTCTGGTTCATTTCTGGGACCCCTAAATTTCTCTAACCTGCAACTCGCAAGATGCAATACATGAAACACCAACTGGCCCAAAAGGTGTTGGTCCCAGATCAGTCGTGAAGACGCCACTGCCATGTACCGGCCAAGCCTGATGCTGCCCACTCTCAAAATCATCATCAAGGAGACCCTATTTGAAGGTATTTTTGGCACTCACTCTTTCAAAGATTCACACATTATTTTGCTCTGCAGTTTGCTTCTTGTATCTCAAGGCACTGAAAAATAAAACCCCTCGCACAGTGGGCACTCTGCGCAAAAATCCCTTCTAAATCCCGAACAGAAGACCTAGATCTATTTATATTAACTGAGAAAAAGAGAAATCTGCCTCCTGGAGATCAGGAGACATGTGCTTGCTCCAAAAGAAAGATTTCTTGCAAGTTTTCTCCAGCTGGGCATCCCTCAAATCGGCAGCCAGGGAGTTCTTCCCAGGCCTCCGAAGCAGGAGCAGCCGCAGGGAAGGCCACGGCTGCGCGAGCATCCGGAGGGAGGAATATGGGGCAAGCACGGAAGCAGCAGGGACCATTCCCATCAGCAATCCCTACTACTCGGGAGCCCCCGCAACGCCGGAGCCCAGCACCTTGCTAAGGACAGGAGCAATCTGCAGGTGTCCTGTGAAGGGATCGCTGAAAATGACATTTTACTTTTAAATAAACACTCCTGCTGAAGCCACATCCCATCTCTTGTACGGATTCAGCGCTGCTCCGGGCTGCCCTAACGTGTATAAAGCCAAGCAGGACTTTCCTCCCAGGGGAGCAGGGTTTTGCAATGACACCGAGGCTGGCAGGTTTGCTGAAGAAATGGGGTGCAACAAAATCTCTACTGCCGAGTTCTTATAGTTTTCTGGATTTGTGGAAACACATGGGAAAACACTGTTTTTGGCACAGAGCGCTTTTTTTTTTTTTTTTTTTTCTCCCCACATAGGTTTCGGACATAAATAGCCCTTCTCCCCCATCCTGCCCCATCCAGAATTAAGGAAGGCTCTACTTCCCCGAGCCATCATTACCCTGTATTAAATCCGCAATAAATAAACCCGGGCTTGCAGCCTGCAGCCTCAGGACCCCACTGTCCTCCTGGCACCTCTAGCACCCGCTGCACAAAACAGAGGGGCATCCCCAGCCCTCCAAAACAACCGTGAGATGGTTGCGTAGGAACCAAGTTCAGTCATGTCCTGCATTTAAGTGCTATAAAATAAGGATTCAGTCCCATTCCCTTTGTCACCCTGAGGACACACTCAGGCCCCATAAACTTAAGAGAAAATAGACTTTTTTTTGACAGGTATCATGGATTCTTACTGAGTGGCAGAGCCGACCCCCCAGCTCCGCACGGAGCCCTCAGTGTTGCCCTTGGGTGCGATCTTTCCCCGATGGCAGGACGAGGAGCTGAAGCTTCTGATCCCCAGTTTAGAGCCATCTACACGTAAAATAGCAGCATCGGCAAGTGCGTCAGGAAAAATTATCAGCTTAAAATAAAATTTTAAAAGTATTAGAAAACAAAAGGTCAAGTTTTGATTCAGCCTCATTCCTGTTCTGCTGTTTCCTGAAGTCTAAAAACCCTCCACCAGCTCTCTCTAGACTAGGGAGCTCGCTGGGTTTGAGCCATTTTAGCATTAAATTGAGATTTGAGGGTGTCACCAGGCACCTTCTTTGCCAGGGGCTCTGAGGGAAAGGAAACCATTTTCTAAGGGACATAACCCCCAAGCCTGACACCTCTTTCCAGCGCCGAGTACAACCCCCCCGTGCACAGGACCACGTCCAGCCACCAGGGTCAAACCCAGGCTGCTCGAGAACACAGTTCACTGGCCCAGAGGCTCGGTGAACGAAGCCCTTTGGCGCTCGGAGCACTCAGAGGCTCATCGCACATCCCAGGGGATCTCCCCATCCTCTTCGCCCTTGCTTAACTGGTGCCAATGGAAAATCCGCCTCTGGCTCCGTCAGGAACGGGACCCAGCCCATAGACCAACCCTAGCCCCAGCGCTGGCATCACTTTGTGCCGGATGCTTAAAACTGAGAACGCAAAAAGCAAGGGGAAGAGACAAGCATCTCCAGAACGAGCAGCCCCGGAGACGGCGTTGGCTTTGAGGCGCTGTGAATAGAAACAGGTTCCTCAGTTCGGACACCCAGCTACAAAGCGCCAGGCGAGAGGAGCTGGGGATGGCGCCGCTCCGCATGCTGCTCCTCCAGGCACCCGGCTCATGCCGCTCGGCTTGGGCTTCGCCGCGCTCCGTCGACGAGGGCGGACAGGCCGGATGCCACCAGGACGGTCACGCCGCCGGCCTGGGACGGCGCCGCCAGCTCAGGGAGCAGCTTCGTCCTCGCACACGTCCGGCAGCTCCGCGTCCCTGGCGCCGTCTCTGCTTCCTTGCTTTCTGCAGCAACCAAGGATGGAAACGGGGAGGTTACAGGGACGCACAGGACCAAACGGCTCTCGGTAACATCACACAGAGCAGCAGCCTTTCCCAGTGCTCTAGCTTGGGTTTGGGCAGTTCTGCTGTGCCTACCCTTGCCATTTCTCCAAAGCCCAGATGCAAAAGGCAGTCACCTTCTCCTCTCGTTCTCCTCCTCCTCATTATGTTTCTGAAGACTGAGATTTTGCTGAGAGCTTTGGGGGCCCCAGGGCTTTCCTGTGGTTCTCCAGTCCCTCTGGCAAAGCCGGAGGCTGGCAGCGTTGGATGTGGCCACACAGGGCCTTGCAGCTCCACGGCACATCCCTGCCAGCGACCGCAGCCGCCAGCCCGCAGCGCCGGGTGACTGCGACCGCTTCTAGCCTAGAGAGAGGCAACACGGCACGGGAAAGGAGAGGGTTGGCCTACGCAAAGCCAAAGCACAGAACGCAGATCACATATGCGCTTCTGGGGACCCCCCTGCATTGCTCACCAAGTACCCCCAGAATTCAGCTCTGGGTTTGTCCTCCATCTTCGCCAGGAAGGCAGGGAATAGGGAGCAGTGCCGAGTGCCCAGCGCTGTCCGCACTGCCCTGTGCCCGAGCTGGGAGCACAGGGAGCCCAGCGCGGCTCCAGCAACGGGTACCTAGTTCCTCACGTTACCTTAGACTTGAAGGGAGGGAGGGAGGGGTGCTCAGTGGTCCCCAAATTGTAACCCAAGAGCAGGTCCCATCTCCCTGATGCTGCACGGACAGGCTCTAGATGAAGAAGTGGATGGGAGTTGAGGAGGTCCTCAGAGCTCAGCAGATGGGACCAGGGATGGCCCTGGCTCTAGCTCTTTCTTCTTCTTAACCACTAAACACTAAAGCGGCCCATACAGCCTCCTCCAGGCTCAGGATTTCCCCAATCTTGCAGTTATTCATCCACCAACATGGGGCTGAACAGCTTTTCCTGCTAAAACCCACCTGGCCCTACAAATCCTCCCACCCCAAAGTGCTTTAAAGAGCAGGGAGGGAGCCAGGCAGCTGCACCACACACGAGAACTGCGCTAGGATTGCTGCTAGGGAAGGATGGATGGACAGAGGGACCTACTGCACCACGCAAAGGGGAGGACACTACAGCGCCTGGGACGGGAGGAACACCAACACCAAATTACCTTAAAGACGGATGCAAATACACAGACGTGTTTAAGAGGAACCTATCCCTGAGAGCAGAACAACGAGACAAAGGAAGAAAATGATGGTGAAGGTGATGGCAGCAGGCAGAGACGGACCCGTTCCCACGGCCGATGACGGCCCCACTGCAGCACAAAGGTCAGGCAAAGTCCAACCCGATCCGTGGCCATCGCATGGATCTTGCGCCTTTTCCTGACTTGCCTTGACTGAGCAAAGGGCCTCCCTCCCCTCCGGATTCCTTGTTCCTGCCCTACCCAGCGCAGGCCCTCAGGCAGTGCCATTTGCTCCACTTCCTTGAGGAACGAGGAGGCTTTCCAAAAACAGGGCTATGCCCCAAACGGGAGCTGAGAACCCCATGTCACCACCAGCAACAGCAGCTGGAGCGGCAGAGTAAGTGGGGTCTGTCAAAACACAGCAATTAGTGTGATCGGCAGCGCTCCAACAGATGAGCGTGATACACCGTGGTGGAGCCCGCGCTGACTCACTTAGAAACGTGGAGCAGGCAGAGGAGAGGTAGAAATGCCGTGAGGAGAAAGACAGGACTTGGCTGCAAACACCCCGGGATTTGGTTTAAAGAACAAGCTGCTTTCTGCAACTGGGAGATTTAGAAGTGACAGGTTCCAATGTAAAGAACAGAGAGAACCTGGCCATGGCCTGCGGGATCTCTGCGAGGCTCCGTGAGTCCCTTGTCCTCAGGGGGATCTGGCACAAAAGTTTCCTGACATTTCACTTTAGCTCCCTTCCAACATATATTTCTACCACTCCCATAGCTGTTTTTTCACTTTGTGGCACTATTCAATAGTGATATATAGTGTCCAGAAGAGAAATACTACTCCTGGCGCTTAATAGCAAACACACAAAAAATATATATAAAAAAATTCTCTCCACTAAGTGCAAATTTTAGAATGATTTCAAATCAGTGATGTCTTAATCACATCCTCTAAGGGCACAAACCTTCCATAAACCTGGAAGGCCTCCTGCTGTTTCACAGACCTCTGCCCATGCAGCTCTTGAGTGTTTCTGTGGACGGAGACCAACGGTTGGGGTTGTGGACTGGCCATGGGAGGAACGGGCAGAAACTGAGAAAAATTCAGTCAAGTGACTTGCAGCCTCCTCCTCCCCAAATCCCAGAGGAAGCTGCCTCCTTTCTCCTCCTATTTTCTTAAAGGACAGATCCATTTTAAGAAATGTCAGTGAGGCATGAAACGCAAGAAAGCAGACTCAGCTGTCACAGGATTTCCTGCAAAATATATTCTCAGTATGGGCACAGATGCCACGTCTTGAAGCAGCAGCAAGCAGGGCTCCATCCACATCACTTGCAGCCTAATTAAATTGCATGTGAAATTGCAAAAGCTTTCTAATTGCTCTTCTTTTTCCTTCTATAGGAATACACACAAAAAAATCATTTCCTAGCTATAAGTGGAAGGAAAAACAATGTTACACGAGCTGATTTCCCACCAGTGGGGAGAAGGTCTGTAGGGTAGTTTGTGTTTTCAGGCTGGTGCCCTTGGTGCAACCTCTCTTTGCACGATGGCAGCATTGGCTCAGTTTTGCTTCTCAGATGCTGGCACCATTCCTGAGTGCTGCCAAAAGCTCTCCAGCCCCACGGATGCGAATAGGTCCAATCCTGATATCCTTCAGGTTGACCTGGTGACCATTTGGTTTAAACATCCCAGAACTGAGCACCTGGAAAGGGGGAGTTCAAAGCAGCTTGTTTATCCCTTTGCTCCTGGTGGGTGACCACTAGCAGTTTAATATCGAGTTCAGTTTGCCCTGGTGGAGGTAAATATTGTAATAAAGAAAATAACTCTCGGAACAGTGAACTTCTTACCTCAGGAGAGGAAAACTATTCGAAGAGCTTTGCCTTCCAGTATTAAGTGCCCAAAGCAACATGTATGAGGACTTCCACAAGTTTAAATCACTCTCATTAGATTCAACCAGCCTTGTATTTTTCAAAGTTTGAAATAACAACTTAAAGTCCTTAAAAGATTATCCCTGTTGTAGTGCTTAATATGGAAGAGTGCTTTATGGAAGAGACCTAGCTTACGTGCTTCTTTTGAACAGAAATCTTTTGATACAGGTTCTTGAGAAAGGAAGCTGAAAAGAACTGGGCTACAAACCTTAGAAAGGACACAAATAAAAGGAGTTTGAGGCATACAGCTTGTCTCCAAGGCTTAAAAAGACTAAAAAGGAGATTTATACACTGATTATATGGCTAATCAGAAACTTCACAGCTACATCAGATCAAATGAATTTTAGTTGTTTTGCACGATAATGAGGCATCCTGTTCCAGGCAGGAATGAGCCACGTGCCAGGTCAAGAAGTTTTCTCTCTGGCTTCTAGTGACTGATCAGCCAGAGCTTTCCTTCCACCTTCATCTGTGACACCTGAAGCAGGTCCCTTTGGTAAACAGGCTCAAAGCACTAGAGCAAGAGACCACCTTGAAATACCAACACAGGCAGAGGTTGATAAGGAGAAGCCGTGGCGGGTTTGGAGACAGCTTTCCTGAACACTGCAAGGCATGCTCGATATTTTCCTTCAGGCTTAATAAAATATTCTCCGCCTTTGAGCAATGCAATGCACTGCTCAGGAGTGACAGTGAGTTTATGGACCCAGACACGTGTCCAATTAGTGAGGACTAATTAGGAGGGCAGTGGGCCAGGAGAAACTCAGTGGAAACAAACTCCCCGTGCTAAGCTGGCAAAGGAGCCATGACTGCAGCACTCCTCAGAGCTGTCCCTGCCACAGCACGTGATGTACAGGGTGTTTGCTGGGTGCACATCGGCTCACATCTCTTGGCTGCTTGGATTGAAAACTGTCAGTTCTAGTTGTTGAAAACCCAAACTCGTGCGGCTGGCAGGAGGAATTGAAGGGGACATGGGTGCCTCTGTGTGCATGCAGGCAGCATCCGTGGGGTGCTCGGCACATGGAATAAAGCATGCTCAGAAACCCCTGGGGAAGTATCCGGCACATTTTTTGTAAAGGAAATATTTACAAACGCTTTCGCTTATTCTCCCTGCACCTTTATTCTGCACCCTTGGCAGAGCCAGGCAAGGCTGGATATACCTACATGAGCAAGTTTCCCGGAGCAGACATGGACCTCTCCTCCCGCCTGGTCTGAACCTCGAATGGATTTCCGAAGGAGCGCTTCCTCAGCATGGCCTTCACCAGGATCTTTGAGAAGGAAAACAGACCAGTGAGGACAGCAGAGCTGACATATCACCCCCTTGAAGCTAGTCTAAAGGAATGGAACAACAGCTCTTTAATAATTCAAGATGTTTAACAGCATTGCAGCTAAAGCATGAGCTAGAGAAAGCCCTGGACTAGCTGTTCGCCCTGCACACAGGGCCGGCATTGCATGCAGCGTGTTCAGCCCCTGGGTGCTGCTAACAAAATAAAAGCGGGTGCTGCTGACAACTGCTTACTGCTCGCAGTGGTCCAAGCCCCCAGGAGGAGGAATCAGCCCTCTCCTGGGTTAAGAGGACAGGTTTCCCATGCCAACAGCACACGTGCCCTCCAAACCCTCTTCAAGGACTTCAGGGCAGCCTCTTGGCAAGAGCAGCGGAAGGACGGAGGTCTGTACATACCACAGCTGGCAAACTGGGGATCGTCTTAACCGAGTTCTTCACCTCCTCCTCCGTTACCTCCACCACGGTGCAGTGCTCATCCTCCAGGGGCAGGGGCTCCTCGCCATTCCTGGTGAGCCACGGATGCAGCTACATGGAGAAAGCAGAAAGCTACAAGTCTCCCTTCTACAGCAGGGACGCCGGCAAAGAGAGGCTCCGTATTTCACTTATGGGGGCCATGCCTCAAGCATGGGTTCCCTGGGGGACTGCTGCACTCTGACACCCTCTGAATCCAGTGTGAAATGCTTTGAAAGCCTGAGTTATCCATGGTCTTCTGCATATGCTCTCCATTATTTCCTCTCATATACAGATATATTCCAACATGAGATACATTCCAATATATGTGTATTCCAGTTTATGCACATTTACTGCCTGTGAGAATCATCATCATTTAAGCACTTACAATAAGGATCTAAACAACCTGTAGGGCAGTGACAAGAGAAACGACAAGGGCAGGAGGCCCTGTCTCATGAAAGCAGGAAGCACCTTGCTAAGGAATGAGGTTTGTAGCCCAAATTCTGTTTGACACAATCTCTGGGGTGACAGAAGAACAGAAAGCCAGAGCAAAAGCAAAACAAAGCTGTGAAGATGTTTAGAAGAAGGTTTCTTCTCCATTGGATCGATTTGTTTCTCTGAGTAAACGGGCATCCTCCAAGAAATGTTAACAGCAACAAACATGATGCCTTAAAAACACCTTGTCGCCCCCCCGGGCAGGCTCACGCTCCCAGCCCACAGCTCTCACGTGCCAACGGGCTGGGCCTCACCGCCAGCATCCCCATGGCAGTGCCATCCTCCAGCCTGATCCGGAGGAATTCTAACTTAAACAAGTGATCAAAAAAGCCCTGGTCAATGTTCCCCAAGCAGGTGGCAGCAACAGAAGCGCTCACGTTGCAAAATGAGCGTTCTCCCTCTTGGAATTAGCTTGTTGCACAAAGCCCCCAAACACGCACTCAGCACAAACCTGCCCCACTGCAAGGTACCAAAGAAATGGCCAAATTGACTGAGATAATCGCTACAGCATCAGTGCCCATCAGCGTCAATTTACCTTAATTTCAGGAACTGTTATCCTTGTTTCTGGATTTTTATCAAGCATGCGCAGGATCAGTTCCTTGAGCTCTTCACTTCTCTGGGGTCTGAGCAAAGAAAAGAGCAGTGCACAGTTAACCAGGGAATTATAAGTGATGAAGACATAACTCTTGCTTGTTATTAGCTCAGGTGAGGAGGTATTTTCTCTGCAAACCCGGCTTGGGCAGGAAAGGCTGCTTGGCTTGGCGCCTTCTGAAGCACTACGGCTGCTGCGAAGGGGTTTCCTTCTCCTGGGCTGCCCACGCTCCAACACAGGGATCAGGCAGACAGGTCTAAGGACGTATTTGAAGTTAGTTCATTGTATGGGAGTGACTGTGATGACAAGGTGGTTGAGGGCAGCACTTGCTCTGGGCTGTATGTGTGATAAAAGGGCATACTTTGGTGTGCAGAAACTGAATTATGAACAGGGTTGTGCTAGAGAAAACACCGTTTCCAAGATAAAATAGAGTGTCCGAGCCTAAAAACCTCATTCACGGAGCCCTGGGTCCTGCTAGGAGGTACTCCACACTCAAAGGCTTCAGTGATTTCTGTTGCCAACGATGCAGGTAAGACCTTTTCAAACATGCTCGGTTTGCACATTTGAAGAGCTACCAAAATAAAATCCCAGCCTAGGACGGGAATGTGTTAGTCCGCTGAGAGCCTGTGTCACAGATGGCTCTTGAGGAGCGCAGATCCGCACAGAGATGGGGTCTGGCAGCTGCAAATGTCACCCCCCAGCAGGGCTAAGAACAGGGTCAAAGCACTGATGAGAACCAGGTGCTGCCCCCACCTCTGCTGGTGCCTGCACGGGAGGAGGGAGGGAGAAACCCTCATGCAGCTAAACCAAGCTCAAATTGCAGCAAGGGTTGTTTCTGTCTACCAAAATCAGAGTTGCCATTTAATAATTTCAAAATACTCAATGTGGACTTGGTTAGGGGATGTTTAAAATGAGCAAACACGGGGAAAGGGCGCTTGCGCAGTGGGAAGGGGCAGAAAGTAGGCACAGCTTAAAGCTCCTGAACACTCTAAGTTGTGTCAGGAGTCAACAGCACACTGGAACCGCCCCGAGCAAAGGGAATAGCAGGATGAGCCCTCCGAGATCTCCCATTTCCTCGGCTGCATTTCGTGGTACATCACAGGAGGACCCACATGCTCCCAGGACGGACTCTAGCGCAGGGCAGATCCAAACAGCAGCCTGGGATAACGGGGAGCTGCTGCTTCCCCAAATACCTAACATCAGAGCTATGCAAAAGTAATAACAGCAGAATCTAAAATAAAATAGAATATACCCTCATGTAACATTTCTGGGAACCACACTGATCTCTAGGCAACACAGAATTAGCCTCTTCGGGATTAAAAAAAAAAGCTGAAAACAGGTTCATAAAGTTTTTGGTGAATTACAGCTAGGTTACAAATGAATCAGCCCGTTTGTCTCTCCTCCTCTCCCTCCTGCCTGGGCACACGCTGTACCTGCCGACATTTTTCACTGGAAAAGCCTGCGGATCTGGAACTTCTCAGCACTGTGGCTCTGCGGCGGCTTCCAGGGAAACACAGAGCATCGCCCAGCTCCGAGGGAGCCGGGAAGGCTGCCAGCACCACGGATCATCCTAGCAGCGCCCACACAGCAAGGCAGCGTCCTGAGCACCCCAGGGACCACGCAGAGCTCCTGGCCCTCCCAATACCCGCCTGGGCAGAGAGCTTTCCTGGGCTGCTTTTAATCGTGCCCCACGAGCACCAGGCGCAAGCGGCACTGCTGGGCTAACCGCACTCATCTCATGTCATGCCCGGGTCTCACTGACATGAATGAGAGCTGCGGAGGGGTAGTAAATATTTATCACGGCGTCTCTAAGGAAAGGGAAGGCAATAGGAGTACAGGCGGCTCCATCTCCATTCTGGAGGTTGTCAGGAAACAGGCAGCGAGTTTCCATGGACTGTCTGCAAAGAGCAGTCTGGGCTTTTGTAGCCATGGTAAAGTAAATTGAAACCAAAATATTCCCGAATAGGGCAGGATGCTAATTCCGTGGGACGTCAGGGTGGATTTGGTCCACTGGGTTCCAGCTTCACGTGCGTCTTTGTAACTGATTTTTCCCAATTCATTAATAGTTGTCATGCAGACAGCAATCACAAGCCAGGAGCTCTCTGCTTCAGAGCAGCGTATTAGGGGTGCTGCATTTTTTAGACGGGGAGGGCAGTGCACCAGAAAATCCAGATAAATCACACAGCCCAACCTATCACCAGTCTGAATGGAGATGCTCCTCAGCACAGCCCAGCTTCCCATCACTTGTTAACAACTTTGTGCAGACACAGATGGGAGCAGTCGCTTGTGCGCTGCCTGCTAACCCAAATACACGATGGCTGAGAGAGAGTGGGCGTTTTGCCAGGCCCCAGGCGAGCAGAGAGACGACTGCCAGGGAAACAAACACTTTCTTCTTGCTGCATCTCCATTAAGAGAAAGTCCTGCCCCACCGGCACAGCAATGGGAGGGAATCCGGCAGCAGGACACATGCAGGTTCCATGCTCTGGGGTCCGGGCACCTGGAAAATGTCCCCAAAAGCACTACACGGCCTTGCCAGAACTGCTTTGTACCTGCAACTGCAGCCTTTCTGCCACCAAGCCAGTTAGATGCTCGTGGCCTCGTGTCTCATGGAGCAGGGACGTGTCTCACATCCCGGACACGGTCCTCAGCTCCGCCAGCCCGAGCGGAGGCAGCTCTATCCGCGGCGGCTGAGACGTGATTAATGCAGCCCGCAGAGCCGGGGCCGTGAGTCATCCATCCCACCCAAAGCAGATGTCTAAAATAGGACAGTCTAAGTACCCATTTCTCACTGCAGAATCCCAAGGAAGCCTGAGACTGCTGCAGCAGAGCCCCACCCCTCCACCGGAGGTGAAAAATTCAGCGAGCATTACACAAATAATTCATGGAATAGTGATACATGCACTTCTCCAAGGCTGATATGCCTGCCTGCCTCTCTCCCTCTCTATTGCTAGATGTGACTTTCATTAGAGTTTTATTTTTTTTATGCTTGTTTTAAATCAAGAAATTTTATCTCTAGATTTTCCTTAGAATGAGATGATCAAGCACGTTGAATTCTCTGCTCGGTTGCCATGCTGATTTGAGAAGGAAAGGAAGCCCTCCTCCAGCTTCTTCATACAAAAGCACCACACAGGGACACGCAACAGCAGCTTTGCTGAGAATGGGGTCTGTCCTCGGGGTGCCAGGGGCTCCAGGACAAACCCATGTTCCCTTGGGGGCTGGGGCGGGTAGAGGAGAGCAGATGCAGCGGTTTGGGGCTGTACTTGTATCTCTCTGGGCAAAATCCTTCTATTGGACATTCCACCCAGCTCCAAGGAAAGCTGGTAGAAGATGCATGCACTAACTTAGACACTGAGGTCTATAAATCACATTGTTTTTACCAATTCACAGTGAGTTCTTTGGGGTGGTAGGCACCAAAGTCTCCACTGCACCCTGCTTGCAGCATCTCCAGAGGCCACAAGGTGAGGCTGAACTTGCTAGACTCATATTCACATCCCTCCACTTCCACCAGACACCAAAGGCAATTTGCTCCTGTCCTCATCTGCACGATGCAGTTGGACATGGGAACACCAGAGGCAGCTGGAATGCTCTGATATCATCATCATCACAAAACCCATGTGAAGGACACAGGCAAAAGAGATGAAACATTTCGCTCGTATTCATCTGTCCCTCTGCAGTGACCTGTTGGCATTTGTGCTGCTCAGTGAACCACCCTGAAGACTGATTTTCTTCTGCAGTAGCTCAGTAAAGTTTACTTACTCTTCTGGGAACTCCACTGGCTTGTTCTTGATCCTGTTATGAAGCCCCAGAATGTATTCGTCTATAAAAGGGCACTGTAAAATAAACCAAAGGTTTTCCAGCTGTCAGACCTCAACACTGGTTAGGCATTTGTTATTCACATAAAAGATGTAGTGCATTCCCTGTGCACTGGCTTGATTTGAGAGAGAAAAATAATAATAAAAAAAAAGTCCCTGCAATATTCCTAACAGACAATGAAGAGATTTGTTTCTCATTAATAAATAAATGCAGAAGAAGAAGAAGGAGGACCCAGCAGATTGAGACACAGCCCTCCATGCAACCTAACAGATGACTGAGCTGCTCATTTCCTTCTCCCTGCTCTACTTTTTCTGCTGGTAAAGTGGAGCTGCTGATACTGGATGTCTTTTTTCAGTGTCTTGAGGTCTCTGGGTGGCATCATTTGAAGCTAGGTATTAATATTAAAACAACCTTTTTTAACATGATCAGCTTGGCTACACTGATGCAGAGCACAATTCTCTGCAGGATGGCCTGCTTATAACAGATTCATTTAGACCAAATTATCACTCTTCCTACCTGGCAGCACTGACAGACCTTTAACTGGGCCACATGAACACTGCAGGGAAGCCGGGACAGGCCCTGCAAGCACCTGGGGCAGCAGCTCCTGCTCTGGTGGGAGGCAGCTGCTGCCTGGCTCTGGCCCAGGGCAAGTACAAAACCTGAACAGGTTCAAAACATACAAGAATTCCTGTAGAGGGGCATGGGGAATAGGAGGACGGATCCTTTGGTTTGGTTTTATTTCCTCTTTCTTTTCTTTATTTTCTCAGGCAGGGCTTCCCAAAATCTGGTTTACTGACACGCTCTGCGGGGCTGGGGATCCAACCTGTGCTTCCCTCCACGCACTCCATCTGCTTGTTTCTAAATCTAGGCAATAGAGACACCCCCAACAGTTTGCTGGTGGAGCTGCCAGTGCCCCTCTGGGCTGGCAGCGCTGAAAGCTGGTCCCAGGGCAGGGGCCAACGCTAGAAATCATCCCTTGCCCACATGTGGGGACACTGCTGACCCCTTCCCATCTGCAGTGTGATTTGGGAAAAGAGAAGCTTGCGAGAAGCAGTTCTTGATTCCTAATATTTTCCGTTTGCTGGAAAGGAATGAGTCAAAATACAGCGGCCCCCCCAGGCACGGCAGCCGCGGCCGAGAGCAGCTCACCTTCCCGTAGACGAAGCAGTACAGGGTGATCCCCATGGCCCACACATCAAGCGCCTGAAAGAAAGCAAACGCAGGCAGTAAATTAGAGACAACTCCGAGACAGTCTAAATGAGCGAGATTTTCCTACTGACTCACAGCTTTTATTTTTAATTGCATTTAACATTTTCCATGTTGAATGTCACTGTGCAGAGCCCCACCGAGTTTGGGCTCCTAAAGGCATCCCTTGCACGCCGGGTAATGCGGATGGCGCCAGAGCAGGTGCTGCTGCCACCCTGCCGAGGGGGGAATGGGCAAGCAGCCTCTTCCATGGGAGCATCCTGCCAAAGGGGCCAGGGTGGTGCTGCCCCTCGTGCCTCATGGTCAGCTGTGGGCAAAGACCTACCTTTCCACTGAAGCTTTTGCCGGTGTCGGAAATGGCCTCCGGTGCCATGAAGGCCGGTGTCCCTGCCGTGCTGGAAAGCTGTGCATCGTTGCCTTCAAACTGATTGCTGACTCCAAAATCAGCTATCTTGACGTGCCCGTCATCTCCTAAGAGCAGGTTGGAAGGCTTGATGTCCCGGTGAATGATCTTCTGGTAGTGCACTGAATCACAGAAGGGACAGGAGCGCAGTGTGTGACAACAGCCGACAGAAAATCCGTGAGCATCCGTCCAGGAGGATGCAAAAAAACATCGTGCCGACTCACACAGCCCGCTCAGACTGGCAAATACAACCTGGCAAAAAGCCATTTCCTACAACTTGCCTGTTGTAGGGAGTGCAGCAGGGACAACATTTCGCATTGGGAAGCATGCAAGCGTCACCGGTAACTACATGATGAACAGGCACGAACCCAGACACAGCCCAACCCGTGGCACCGTGCAGAGCTGTTGGGGTAGGAGAATCGTTCCAGGTTGCAGATTGGCTTGGCCTCATCAGACCAGCTGAGTCACCAGGCAGCTGGTGGCATTAAAGGTTTGCGGGATCCAAATAAAGAAGTTAATTTCACATTGGCTTATTTTAAAACTGCTGTGCCATAAAACTAATCAAAAGGAGTGGAAGGACATGCAGATGGAAACTGATCCGAGAAGGCATTTAGGCAAGATGACGGAGGCAGCAGATGAACAGCAAGGCTAGCCAACAGCTTGGATATTAGCAGATATTTCCAATGCAAAAGATGCCGCTATGGCCAGAAGCCATCACCAGAACAGGAAGTGGCAGCAAAAGTGGAATTGTAGCAATCCCAGGAGACTGCACCAAAGGGGAAAGGAAATTCTCTAGCCTTCCCATCGTGTCCCAGGAGACTACGACCACCCGGCCCCATCTACATCTTCCCATGGCCTGCAGACAGAGCACGTCCCTTCTCACGCCTCCACGCGAGCGCTTCCCGTATCCCCTAGGAAGGGCACAGCAGGGTGGGGAAAAGCGCTGGCCTGGTCCGCCCTGCCTACCAACCTGGCCAACACGGTCCCACCAGGGCACCACAAAAGATGCTGCCCAAGGATGCTCCCCATCCTGTGCGTTAGTGCCCAGAAAGAGCCAGCGTCCCCAAACTGCTCTTTTAAAGCCAGGTGTCCAGCGTGCCAAAGTCACACTGCCAGAGAGCATCCAGGCAAGGGCTTCTCCTTGGTTTAGGGCGCTGCTGATGGATGCCCATTAAGAGGTACCCCAACCACGTGCAGCTCTCTAGGATCCCCTCCCCACAACCCACGAGGGCTGCCTGGCAAAGAGGTTTCAAACAGGCCGTGTAAGAGCCCGACACAGCTCGTGACTCGCTACCACCTCACACATCAAGCGAGCAGATCCGTTCCCAAGAGCTGATCAAGAGACCCTGCAAACAAACGCGCGCTCAGAGCCTGCCAGATGTGCAGGGCCTGCCAGATGTGCGCGGCCATGCGTGATGGGGTCAGCTAAAACCACAGCAGCCGGGAGGGACGGGGTAAACGAGCCCTGGAGGCCCAGCAGCAGCAGGAACTGCGCCGAGACACCTGCTCTGCAGCCGAGCTGGTGCAAGCTGGCGTTTTATCAGGGTAATGCAGAGCAAAGAGAAAGCTGGGGGATGTTTCCCTTTGGGAAGGGTTCGGCTGGCAGCTGTGTGAAATGTAGCTGTGCCTAATGCTGTCTCCCTGCAAAGCACAGGTTGCAAATACGGGGATCACAAGAGGGACATTAACTGCCCCAAATTTCCCTGCTGGAGGTCTCTTCAACTGCTCTGCTTCCCAGATCCTTAAGGGCTTCATGTGAACCCCTGCCAAGCACATCAGTTGGTCCCATTTAGTCCCTCTGTTGCCTTTGGAGGGATGAGCCAGCTTTTCCCACAACATTGTAGCTCATCTTGCAGCCACTCCGGGTTTCCAAATCCCTCCGGCTCTTCAGAGATTAAGCGGGTTTTCCCTGTCATTCAGAAGCAAACCTCTGGGAAGCATCTGCCTGGATAAATATTCACTGAAGACCACGCGGAAGCGGAGAGGAGCGCTGGGAGAAGGGGAAGGAGGTTGTTCCCTGGCGTTTTTAGAAAGGGCTCATTTCACTGCATCCCCTTCTGGAAATCCTGGAGCCTCCATAGGTTACCACTAGTGTGCTGAAACCCCATTAAAAATATTATACACACAGCACTTTGCAATGAGCTGCCACACTGGGCTGCTTGCTGAGACTGGTGCTAAATCATATCCAATTAAAGCCAGAATCCCATTCCTATGCAAAGGCAAAAGCAATCCATCCAGTGCAACTGCGGAGCCTGCTTAGTATTGCTCTCACATCGCTGCCGTGGGTCAAAGTTGTTAAAAACCCACAAAAGTCAAAATAAACAAATATTTCTTAAAAGGCTCAACCACATCAGTGATCTACTCCACCAGCTACTTGCTCCCAGCCTTAATGGTGGTAACATCTTGTGAATGGCCCTCCTGGATCACGTACAAGCAACACGTGCTGCTACGTGAAAGCTTTTTGTTTGTTTGTTTTCAGACATCTAAACAGCCAACTCCAACATCAACAGAGCCTCTTGGCCAGCAGGGAAACCCACGCCAGCCCCTTGTCCTGGTGCCACCACTGTCACTCAGGCTCCAGAAACCCCAGGCTCAGGTAGCAGTGCAGGCGGGAGACTTTTCTTGGGCCAAACATCTGCTCTTAGCACAGAAAACTTCCCCTCACCAGCAGACATGAGTCCAAGGCTCCTCCTGTTCCATGCAACCTGCTCCTGGTTGCTCAACACCAGGGCAAACTGGCACAAGGCCAAGCCCATTTTCCCAGCAAACCAATTCCCTGCTCAGTTATTAAATAGAAGTCACTGCCACATCCATTCTGAAGGAAATCTTGCTGTCTTCAAAAAGTCAAATGTGTATTTCCCATGTCATCACACCCGAGCCATCAGAAGTTAAGCAGAAAGCAAAGCTCCCCAGCACCTCTGCATTGGTCCAGCAAACCCACAGGCCTTTATGAAGGGATGGAATCAGCTAATCCTGAAGCATTTTCAACCAAACATCCTGTAGAAAAAAGCTTAAGTCTGAAATCCTGCTGTGTCCTCATCAGTAAGGCTCGTGGACTCTAGGACTGCATTCCTGCCCGGTAAGCGTCACCAGCGAGCGTGGCCGCGTCACCACGGCCACCAAGCGACCAGGGACCAGGTGCTACCACTGCTACAAGGTCCCCACATCCCCATCTGCTCGGCTGCAGCAGCTGCATCCCGTTTCCCCCGTGCCTCCTGCACCCAGGGCAGCACGTGGCCCTGCGTTAACACCCTCTGCGCTCCACTTCTCAGCTTCTCACATAATCAAACCCAACCGGCAGCAACGCGTTTATGGCTGTGACCACCACAAGCCTAAAGCAGCTGCGTGGTTATCGAGTCTCCCAAATTACATAACAATTATGGATGCCTGCATTAAAATTACCTGGCAATCTGCAGATTGCCTGGCAACACTTTTCCTTCAGCGTGCACGAAGGATGCACTTTTCCTCTGTAATTACATAATAATTGCCATGCATTTACCCAGCAGTTCTGAGAGAACAACATTTTTTAAACTTTCATTCACTAATAAAATAAGTGGTTACTCAGTAGCCCAAAATAAAGCATCTCATTGTTGCTGCTGTTGGGAGTGCTAGGGCACCCTATCATTTATTGCCCCATTTTATTCCCCTTGCCTGGGATATGCACCTTTTTTCACTATATTCTATCCTAAAAGTTTCTTCTGAGCCAGAATTGTTATGCAGGCGCCAGCAGCACCCAGGACAATCGAGCTTGGATCTCTCGGATAAAGCATGCAGAGTCTGCTATAATTTGAATGCTAATGAGAATATAAAAAGCCGCAGTCTTTGCGTCCTTCAGAGTCTATTGAACAGTCTTATGCTTCCTGTTCTCATTCATATATACATTTCCCCTGACTTACTGCGGTGACCTGAAGGATTTTGGCAGCTTTCAGCACCTGGAAGCTTCTGCATTGTCACAGATTTGCAAATATCGATTTCATTCGCACCTGGAGGCTGGTGCCTCCCCACTGATTTCAGACAGATTAAGAGCTAACACTGCATTTCAATGTGGAGCTGGACTCGAGCACTGGAAACCACCTCCCCTGCCTTGGTGAGGTCCATCAGGCCCTGCAGAGACTGGTTCCCCATGGGCATCCAAAAGCAGGAGAACATTTTCAGTGGAAGTGAGGGCTTGCGCATGCTACAAGGGGCCACAGAGCTGGTGGGGGCTGTTGGAGACTCAGCAAGACACAACCAGAGCCCCTGTGCCAGCACAACACTGTGTTTTCAGCAGGACATGGCTTTATGTGCTCTTTGAAAGCACATTTGGAACAATTTCCTCTGGCTTGGAAGAGAAACAGGTATTTCCTATAGTTAAAGCAGCTGAAAGGCTCCCATCCACACTGGGATGGAGACTGGTTTGCTCTCTCCCCAAGATTCCCTTCCACTGACCAGACTACATCAAGGGTCCTTGTTCCCCTATGCACTGCTCTGCCTTCAGATCTGCCACCATAACTGTGCACGTGGATATGTTTAAATAAACCAGTTATAAATGACATTGATAAAAGGTTACAGCATCTAAGATGCGTTAAGCCAAGGTGAGCTTTGCAGAACCCACCTCTGCCAGGTCCAGGGTGGCCAAGAAGCTGGAACAGCCCCACAGGTGTAAGAAGAGTCAAACACTCGGACACTAGCTCCTCTCATCCATCTGTCCCCTGGTACCACATCTCTTGCTGAATCATCAGTGCTTTGGGAAAAGCCTCAAGCCAACACGGCACCCAGGGCACATCCTTCCCCTGCGGTAGGCAGTCCTACTTCCCCCCTACACTCGTATTTAATAACCCTCGATGCTCCGTTCTTCCATGGATTTGTCTAATCACTTCTGAGCTCATTTAGTTCCAGCATTCGCTATGTCCTCCAGTAATGAATGTCACTATTTAATTACATGCTACACGAGAGAGTAATTCCTTCTGTTTTAAACATGCTACCGGATTATTTTACTTGCTCTCAGCTCTTGCGTTGTTTAGTCTCTGACATACCACCCCTTCTCATAACCATCTTCCAAAACGGAGAGTTCTGGTCTAACCCTTCCATATGGAACTCCCTATGCATCTAGGGGCACACCACAGGCTCCAACAAAAGCACAATGACATTTTCTGTTTTAGTTTCTGTTCTGTTCCCAGGAACTCCCCAAATCCCGTTAGCCTTGTTGACTGTCACTAAGCAATCAGGTGGCATTTTCAGGAGAACCATCCAGAGCAAAGCCTGAGCAAGAAGAGCTAATTTAGAGCCTGTCACGACATACGTATTTTAAGTGTTGTTTCTCCCCCTCACTCACTCCCCCACGTTCAGCAACATGGAATTTTACCTGCCATTTTATCATTCTGTCACCACCATCATGGGATCTTTCCGCCCGCCATTGCGCTCAGTTGTGATGATGACTACCCCAACATTAAATGTCACCATCAACCTCTCTTATTTCACTCTGTCCTTTCTCCGGTCACTTAGGAAAGCACTGAACAACCCAGGCCCCATTCTGCATTCCCGCTTAACCTGTGGCCTTTCTCCACCACGAAACTGTGTCCTTTATGGATTATCCAACTAGTCATTAAGGCTGTCACACGCGGTGAGGGGGGTCTGCATGCTTGGACAACGTCCCGCCAGCATTAGTGAGGGTGACAGAGCACTGGCACAGGCTGCCCAGAGAGGTTGTGGAGTCTCCTTCTCTGGAGATCTTCCAAACCCGCTTGGACACAGTCCTGTGCCACGTGCTCTAGGTGGCCCTGCGTGTGTGGGGGGTTGGACTACATGGTCTCTAGAGGTCCCGTCCAGCCTTAGGCGTTCTGTGACTCTATGATCAGGAGCTTCCCGGTACTCACAGTACTCGATGCCCAGGACGATGTCTCGGAAGTAGAGGCGGGCCTGCTCCTCGCCGAAGGGCTGCTCGCAGGGCACCTCCATGACGGGCCTGCGAGGGACAAGGGGCAGCATCAGCAGGCGCCCTGTGGGGCGGCCGGAGCGAAGGACTTCGCTGCACCGGGCCTCAGGGGGCCTTTGCTTCCCAGGGGCATTTTTCTGCCCCTGCCTTCCCTCCCAAATGAAAAACACCAACAATTTCAACACAAGATCCCAGCAGGGCTACTCACCCTTTCCTCAGTAGGTCAAACACTACAAGAGAAGGAAATCAGAGTGTGAATGAGCCAGAGAATTGGACTTGGGCATTTTTAGCGCCTACAGAAAAAATATATTTTCCCATAACTGCAAAATCTATCTCTCTCCACTTGCTTCTTTCCCTCCCTGGTGATGTGTGCACCAGGGGATGCAAAAAGAGAATATTTTTCTCTTTAGCAAGGATACCCATCCCTGCAAGTGCAGACACAGCAGGGGCTAATCTGGCCCTGCTGCCCCTCTGCTGCCCCGCTGCTGCCCTGCTCAGGGCTGGCTATGGGATTCCTGCCCCACTGCCAATGCCAAGGGAGATGCTGCAGGAGCCCTGGGCTGCAGACAGCTCCACACGCATCCTGCAGCTACGGCAGGAGAAGCAGCGCGGCCTTTGAGTCCATCCCAACAAGAAACAACAGTGGAGACATAAGGGGGTCAGATGTTCCCTCCTCCAGCCCATCTCAGTGCCTCCGAGGCCTGAAGCTCAGGGTCTTGCCCAAATCTAGCGCTGGACCACAGCTGGCACCTCAACACTTGTGCAGGAGGAAGACAAGGGTGTGGATATTCCCCACTCTTTGCATGAAGGAGGTCACCTGCAACCTCCAGGAGGGACACACAGCAGTAGCTCTGGGTCAAGATGCCCAGCAGCAGCACAGCTGTCTTGAGAAGTCCAGAGATGTCACTAGCAGCTCCTCTAGATTACTTTGGATCCCCACCTCTACCCATAGGCTACAGGAGAAGCACAGAGAGCAGCTTCACAACAGGAGAAGCCCTAAGGTTCTGCTGGTAGATAATGACTCACCCATGTACAAGTTGTCCTCTGCAGGATCATCAAGGACCTGTGATAACAGAGATAAGGGGTGAGGGAAAAGGAGGGAAAAAGATATTTTTTCATCAAAAACACATTTTATTGCTCCTTGTATGTTGCGTTGAGCTGCAGAGCATGGGGAATGCCTTCCTGTCTCCAGAGAAATCGAAGCTTCTGACAGTATTTGAGAAGCTGCTTACAAATAACAGCACTTTTCATCCCAGCCCGACCTCGCTGAAAGCGGTTCTGAAGCCGAGCACCGTCCCGGGCCTTATCTAGGCACAAGATGCACTGATCAGTCACCCGCGCACCCAGCTGCTGCCTTCTGGCGGGGCCACCATCCAGGGCAAGCACCTCTGCTCGTCACATGCAATTTATGGCCCTGCTTGGGGTTACCAGCCTCAATGCTGAATCCCTGGTTTTAAACCAATTTTGGCTGAAGCGGGGCCAGCTGAGGAACCTCTGGTAATACAGATGAGATGAATTTCAGTGGAGTTTGGGGTGGAAACGCTCATGGACACACACGGATCAACCCCATTCCCCATCCGCACACCCTCCTGCACAGTCCACAGAAGTGGGATGCCCTCAGAGCAAGCACGTAGGCTGGAATTTCAGGTATCTTTAGGATCTCTAGGGTCTCCCAGCTCCTCTCACCTTTCATTCACGGTTAGGGCACCCGTCCGCCTCCTTGCCTCACCTCTATCAGCTTCACGATGTTGACATGGTCCAGCTTCTTTAAGATGGCTATTTCCTGATAGACTCTGTCTAACGGTGCCATTGGCTTTGGCTGCTCTCCGGAGGCCGATTTTGACCCTCTGGGAGGAGGTCGACCTGCAACCACAACAACATGGGATGGGGGAAGAGCCTCCTTCTCTACAGCATCCCGTACGCAGGAGCAGATGGGGGCACCTGGACACGGGACCCTGACCTTCTCCATCCTCACGGCACTCCTTGAGTCTGACTTCAAGGCTCCTACTAACTCCTGAACTCACCACACTGGAGATCCAAAACTCCAAGAAAGAGGCAGCAGAGCCAAAGTCCCCGTGAGGTTCCTCCTTCTCATCCCCTCTCACCATGCCAAAGTGCTCAGTCTCCACCCCGAGCAGCGTCTTCCAAGCCCAGGGCAGCTCCTGATGGCTTCTAGCCTGGCCATCTCCCACGTCCCTTGGCCCTGCCACCAGAGTCAGGTGCCATTTGAGGGGGCAGATTTGCCCCCAGGAGGAGAAGGGGCTCTACCCTTCCTAACTTCCAGCATTTAATTAGGCTTCACACATAGTGGGCAGGAAAGAGACAGCACTTCAAAGAGACTCAGCAAATCAAAGCTGGGAACTTAATTACCAAGTGCTTTGAATTTCCCCATGTTAGTGCCTGTCCTTTCGATGCCCACGGCGCTTTAACGCGCCCCCAGCCACGCGGGCGGCTTTCAAACGCGGCCGCGTGCCGCAGCCCGTCTGTGGGCAACGTTCCTATGGGGAGATGTGCCCGACTGAGCACAGCACCTCTGGCACGAGATACCCACGTGGAAATCCATACTGTTTCAAGAGCTTCTTTTTGGAGAGGACTTTCATAGCCTGCAGGAAGAAAGAAGAAAAAGCAGTGTTAAAACTGCGGCATTGCCGTGACCTTGGAGCACACTGGGCACCAGGGATGTACTCAGCTCTGCCCTCAACCTAGGGAAGAGGTTTCCTTGTTCATGATGAGCTCTGCCCTCAACCTAGGGAAGAGGTTTCCTTGTTCATGATGGGGGCAACAGGCCCTTTTCTGAGGGCTACTCCAACATCCCGAAGCAGCCCAGTAGATAAATATTTCATAAGCGGCCACATCCTGGTACAATTTGCTTAGGAAAATACAGTCTGTGCTCTGAGGGTGGGGACGGTCACTCTCTCCTTCCCCTGCACTGGGTTGTTTCTCCTATTTAATTAAACAACCTTATTTGCCATTCACACTGGACTAACCCCTGTGAAATATAATCAAAGGCTCCCGCAAGACGCAGGCAAACGCGTGACGTTTTGTGCTACTCTGTCACAGGCAGCCTCTGCGACCCGTTACTGATGCACAGAGCAGGGACGGGTCACCAAGACCAGCCCAGCAGGCTCCTTCTCCAGCTGTTTGACCTGGCAGCAGGATTGGACACACTCCCAGGATCCCACCTCTCCAGCCAGGCTCACGGCTCACCAAATGACTGATATTTTGGGTACCGGCCCAGTGAAACCCGCTGGACTTGCATGGTGTGATTGGGAAGACGACCCAGCTTGGCGTGACCCAGCGCTCTCAGGACACAGCAATGAGCCCTCAAGGCCGCATCCTGCTTCCGCTGACAACAGCAAAGCATCCTTTACTCCAAGACACCCATGCATGTAGGATGTCACCTTACTTGCTAACAGAGACCTCAGCCAGAAGGGATCCAAACCCGGGAAGGGCTCAAGTGCCACCAAAAGCTCCTGAGGCCTTTGCAACAGCCCTCTGCTGTGTGGATTCTCCAGGGGCTAGTAGGGTTCTTGTTCGCCTCGGCAGCTGCACTCAGTTCAGTAGTCCCTTGTCATAACCTCTGAGGAGCTTCTCCCCTCGAGACTCAGCATAAACCAGTCCTCAGTGCCAAGGGCATTAAGTAGGAACGGACGGGCTGAGCACACAGTCACACAAATCTTGTTTCTCAGGAAACCAGATTAAAGAAGAGACCCTAACTACAATGCAAGCGCTTTTGAAAGCTGCATAACAAATATTCACCATAACCCCTTTTCTCTGCAAGCTGATCTAAAGACCAAAAATAGGCTGAAACCATGACCTGAGACATCACAGAATCAAATCCCATTGGTATGGTGACTCCAGACCAATTTCCCTCCTGGAAATGTTGACCTTCGCTTTTTCCCTGCTGCTCCAAAAGCACTGCTTTTTTTCTCCCTCCTGCTCACTGCACGTAGGGCACTGGGACCCTGGCAGGGCCTCAGGAGCATTCCCAGCCGCAGGGTCCTTGCAAGGCGCCCAGGGCCACGTGTGGTGCCTCAAGCTCCACGTCCCCAGGATGCTCCCGGAGCCCGGGATTCGCAGCCCCAAGCACTCTGCAGCTGGGCACAGCGCGGTGTACACACCTCCTCCTCCTCTTTCACAGAAAGTAAATGCCAGGAAACAAATACAACCCCGTTATGTTTTTTCCAGATGTGGTAACCATCTTTTTTCCTTCTCTCCCTTGTTTCAGGAGTTTTCCCTAATCCTATGTCAGATCCAAAACTCAGCATACCTGGCACTGAGCCCTGCACTTTGGCCAGAAGCAGGAACCACGCTCCAAATCGCACTCAAGAACGAGGAGGGTCTGATTTCCTCCACTTACCTGCTATTGCTTTTCAACACAGAGCAAGATAAAATAAAATGAGAGCACAAGTGTAGCTGCGTGTCAGCCCTGTGGCCCCGCAGAGCACCTTGCTGCAGGAGCCACGCTCTCCCCGCTATCGTCCTTGAGGGTTTGGCTGGATTAGGACGAGAAGGGGAGATTAAGCCGGCATTAGCGGGCACGGAGCAGGCTAACCCGCCTGCGGCTTTCACTGCTGCCTTGGGTTTTCCTGTTGACTGCCCCTGGGTTAACCCCAGGGCCATGCGTTGTAGCTCAGACCATGGGGAGATGCGCTGGAAGTGGGGTCACATCCCGCACGGGGGGCCGTGCCCTCCAGCTGGGAGGGTTCCTGGCACATTCATGACGACCCTCTCCTTGCAAAGCCACCTGCACCGAGTGCCACCACCCCTGCCTCTAATGGGAATGGGGAACCCCACAGGCGGGTGGCCACAACGCAGGCAGTGTGACACTCACGTAGTGCTTGTCGTCGTCCTCGTTGTAGGCCAGCTTCACCACGCCGTAGGAGCCCTGCAAACGAGCACAACCACAGCCAGCTCAGTGCTGGGGGACAAGGAAATCCCCGAGGATCCGGGCAAGAGCACGGGGGTAGGAAACCCCCCAGATTTTGCCCACCCATGGCAGTGGGCCCGATGGCAAATGCACACACGGTACCAGCCAAGCCAAGCATCACCCAAAGCATCTGCTTTCCCCAGCAGATGAGGAGAGATAATGGAACTAGACCTGACTTAGCAGCTCGGGCATGGATGGAAAACCTTAACTAGTCTCGATGGGGGACCCAGCACCTGCCCTGGGCTTTTTCTTTGCGTGCTTTCCTTTCCCTGTCAGCTCACATTAGCACGTCGGAGGCATTAGCTTGGCAAGGAGCACCTTGAAAGAAAGCCAACTCATCTACCTTGGGAGGGGAGGAAACACTTAGCCTTCCGAGGAAGCCATTCCGCTTTGACCTTGAGCAAGGCTTAGTCATACTTATAGGGCAAGAACCAAAAACACCCACTCAAATCTAAACAAACCTCAGCTTCCCAGTTGGCCATCCAGATGCCTTGGGATGCTACACTATTTTTCGCTGTGTTTCTGTGCACGCATGCAAGGTATTTCCTAAAGCCCCACTGTTTCCAGCCACGTACCTTGCCTATCTCGCTCTGCAGCTTATACTGGTTCAGCTGCACGCAGTCCTGCAGGGCGAGAGGAGAACAAAATTAGAGGATCGCTAGAGGGAAATGATGGAGCTCAAATCGGCACCAAATCAAGGCAAAGTGCCAAGTAAAAAAAGGCAAAACCTTATTTAAGCTTGGCCCATCATTAAGAGTTTTAAATTGTTATAGCCCCTGTCTCACAGCATCCCTGTTGCAGTCACACTGCTGCATTGCAGTGTGCATCAGAGAACCAACACGGGTAGCGACTTAGCTGCTTCCCCCACCACGAGCCTTCTCGGCGAAGGAGGGTAAAGGAACGGGGAATTTATGACCTTTTAAGATTGCAAGCACTGGCTTGTCAGGAATACAAGGAGTGATTTAAACCTCGATCTTGTTCCCAGTGAAGGAAGCTTTTTTCCACTGCCCTGACAGGGAGAAAGAGCCAACTGTGACTAATGCAGCCGCAGAAGCACATTAACTTTGCCGCTAGCAAAGCGAGGAATATCTTTCCAAAGGCAAAAGCCCATCCATCAGCACTACGAGCAGCAGAAGGAATGACTGCGACGCAGAAGAAGAAACTGTAAAGCATCAGAACGGTTGGAGAGGAAAACCTCCCTGAATCTTACAGACAGGACTAGGGTTTAATACCTTATTTTTCATTATCAAGGAAGCAATAAACATCTTAAATAAGGAGAGATTTCAAAGCAGCAGCATGTATGGATATAAGTAATGATTCTCTCCATTTCTGCTTTGAACTCTGCAAACGTCCCCAGACACATGGGGGACTAGGAAAGGTGAAAAGACCCTTTGATTTCAGGTCTGCAAAGTGCAAGCACACAGGTTAACTTTATGGTTAAGGGAGTCTTTAACTGTGGCCTGAGATGTTTGGGGCAGCCCCAACCCAACCAGCCCCAACCCAACCAGCCTCACACCATGTGCAGCCCTGGAAAACAGCAGGGAAGAAAGGAGAAAAGGGGAAAACCCTGCAATGCTCCCCCAGAGGAGCAGGGAGCACCCAAGCGTAGGATAACCCAGGCTATGGATGCAGGAAGGACAAATTCCCTGTAAAAAGGCCACGTCAGCAGATTTGCTCCTGCTGCAGGCCATGCTTTGCATCACAGTCAATTTTGCAAATGAGGCAGGAGTGAAGGTTTCTGCCGCCGGCTCCCATCACGCTGCCCCTCGCCAGCCCTGTGCCCCTACAGCAGCCTGAAGACTGTCCCCAGAGACAGAGCAGCCTCTTCCCCTCTCCCATCAAAGCAGGGTCCTTCTTGAGGGACATAATCCACCCAGCTGGGCAAATCCTCTTACGAAGTCTTTATATTTAGCACGAATGCGGAGCTCCGTGTCTGCTCTGCATGTCTGGGCAATGACACCTTTGACACCGCCACCTTCCCACAGCACCTCTTATCCCTGGCTGGAAGATACTGCTTTTTCCTAGTTTTTTTCTCCCCTCTCTCCAGGAGGTCTATGTAGACCCTTCCAGCCCAAGCCCAATCCCCTGGGCTCAAAACATCTCACAGGAGATGCCAGGACCTCAGTCCTCACGGACAGTTTTGCCCGTCCAGTCATCAGGGCAGAGTTGCAGCAATATGAAGCAAAGGATAATAAGTGGAATGGGATGTGCGATCACAACCAAGGACAGGCCCAAGGGAAGGTAATGCCAGGACAGGGTTGCCCCACAGGTCCAGGTCTGGAGCATCCAATTCCCACCAGCATCGCTCTTCAGTCAAACAGCAACTGGTGAGAGCTGAGATTTTGTGATGTTCCAAGCACTGAAGGTCAACACAACCAAAACCAAAGATTATGTGTTTATAATCCTTTTTAGCCTTTCTTTTCCCCACTTTTGCAGAGAGGTCCATGCATTGAGGTCAGCAGACTTGTTATGTGATTTGCTTCTTCTGAAAGAAATGGGAGAGTTTATTGGGGAGAAACACCTATCGATGGGCCAAGTGCTACTAAAAGACAACATTCTTGAATCCCCTTGATTCAATCATGCAAAATATTTGTCGCTGCTGATAAACACGGGTTGGAGAACCTCGGCATGATCCTTACTGAAATGCTGTCAGCAAATGAGGCCACTGCTCTAGCCAAGAAACACGATGCCCTGTTTGTGAGGGTGCAGAAGGTGCCACGCAGAAGAAGGAGAAATCCACGCATTAAAACAGGGAGCTGGAACAACTGCAACACTGATCCTGTTCTCCAAGTGGCATTTTTCTTGCCTGCCTAAAAGAACTAGAGATGGCGGAACAAGAGCCCAGCAGTTGTCCCATCCACGTGGCTTCCAAGCGATGCCACTGCCCACGTGGCACTGATAATGGAGAAGTGCTGTGGACTTCACTTCTGCAAAGACTTTAACCTCCTTTGGTAGCGGCTGCCAGACGGAGCGATGGATGCTCTGCCATGGGAAAGGCACAGGCTGACAGAGTCGGGTACTCAGTTCAAGGAGAAGGGACAGCTTGAGAAGGGCTTTGAGCAGAGGAGTACTCGGATTCGAGTACAGATGGGTTATTTGCCTAGAAAAGGTGCTTCAAGAAGTTGCTTGTAGAGAGGTCTGGGGCAATGCCGTGACTGCTGGGGTGGATTTTGTCAGTGATTTAGCAGCCTGCAGAAACACAGCTGCAACTGCTCTGTACACCATGACTGTGTCCATCACCATGGGTTATTTTATCCCCTGTGGCACCAAACTCTCACCATGAAGAGTGGTGAGAGTTTGGTGCCACAAGCCAAACAAGCCTTACTTTATCTTCTAAGTAAGCAGGACTACCATGACCTCAACTCACAGCTAAAGGGATGAGCTGGAATTCCCGGAGCACCGTTTGCACAGCATCCTTCCTCTCCCGTGGAGAAGGAGGGAAACACGGACATCTCCAGAGGGAAGCACTAGGCCACACGGATGTTTGGGTCCAGGCCACCCTGCGTGTGACACTGCTAGGACAGGGGTGAACCCAGCTGTGACAGCAGCCCAAGGCAGGACCTCTGAAGCAGGGGAGAACCAAGGCCCTCAGTCCCCATGGCTTCTACAAACCCACACATCTGCTTTAAAGAAAGTACTGGGAAGAGTAGGGAAACATCAGTGCGTTTAAGCTCTTTATAAAATTAAACCATGCTTTAATAATGGCAAAACACAATAGGAGATGCGTAATCTGCAGAAGCTTAAATCCACGAACGCCAGCGGCAAAGCTGCCGGGGCTGCTAAAACCCCCGAAGGGCACATGCTGCAGGGACACAGAGCGCAAATCCACTCGTCCACAGCCCTTTTTTCAAGCAGGCCACGTGCACGTTGTGGTTTTACAGTCAGGCTCAGCAAACACGGAGCCTTCAGCCCCTTGCCAGGCTGACGGCAGGCAGGTGAGGGCTGAAGGGCTGCATCAGGCCTGGGCAATACCCAGCAGTGGGTTTGCTGTTGGATGGAAAGGTGTCCACCCACTCCAAACTCATATAAGCTCTAAGTGACTGCTGTTTCCAGGAATTTCCCCCCCACCAGCCTTCAAAAGAAAAGCGCGTTCAGATTTACTGTCTTCAAAAGGCTAAAGACCCCCGCACCAGCTGTGGTTGCAGCGGAGAACCAGCCTACCTCTGCATCCGAGATGGAGACCCGATTCGACTCTATCGTTGGCCGTCTCATTATCCGTGGCGAGGGCCCGGTGGCGTACGGGCCATAGCTTGGAGCGTTGCTAGAAGCCAAATAACTTCCCGTTGGTCTCTCCTGGAGAGACAGCTTCCTGCTCGACAGGACAGGTCTGTGGGGAGGTCTCTTGGGAACGTGCCGCCAGGGAGCATCCTCAGGCCCTTGGGAAGGGAGGCGTTCGTTCATTCCCGAGTCGCTGCTGACTCCATTTCTTTGGATGTCTTTTACATTATCAGAAAAAACGGTGTCGTTTTCCTCGGTGGTGTCTTCTCCATTGGGGTCCCCTCTGTCCGAGCCAACTGCCACTTCTATGGCTGCCACCCGCTCTGCCAGGTCCGTCCGTGGGTCTTGGCACGTGTTTCCATCCAATGTGTCAGCAGAAGAGTCCCCCATGGCCACCCGAGTCTCAAACGACCCTGCAGCAAGCAGCGATACCTGCACTCACATGGCACGAAAGCAGCTCCCCGCAGGATATCTAAGAGGAAACACAAAGAGGTCACTGAGGGCTGATACCAGCTCTGCACAAAAACAAGCAAGGAGCCAGCCTAACTCCCTCTGTGAGGCAGAAGGAAATGAAAGCAGCATCCTGGCGGGCTGTAAACAAGCTGCAACCCCCCAGAAGGAAAGGCAAAATGAACCACTGAGCTAGATAGGAAACTTGTACAAGCGATAAGGAGGAGGTTTTATCTGATGAGCAAGACGACACACAGATAAAAAGAGCTTCTGCTTTCTGCAGCAGGTACGGCACTGAAACAGCATTTATGGTAAAGAGGAGAAGTCCTGCTTCGTGAAGAGAGGCGGGATAAAAGGTCAAAATTTGGCCTCGGGCTCATGCACAGCGTACAACAGCTTCTGGTGCCTGCCCAAACCCAACAGGTAGAACAAACTCATGGCCATTTAGAGCAGTACGGTTGTCTGGGGACACCATCACGATGGCTGTGAAGCCGAGCCACGGCTTGTGACTCGCAAACTCCCAATTCATTGCAGAGTTATAAGGCTAAAACAAACACATAGGCAAATTTGTACTTGCTGAAAGAGCGTTAGAGATGAGTAAGCTGCCAATGGGTGGAGGCATCAACCAGGCGCACCAGGTTGTGCTGCACCTGGAGGATGTTGCCTTAATCTGGAGGGCCCAAGAACAGGAGTTTTTGGCTCATTCCAGCATTTTCACTCAGTGCCTAGCTCATTCCAAGGTAGCAGACCAGTTGGCTGCTGTAAAACACATTTCCATCCTTTCAATCTGTTGCAGCAAAATAGGTATAAGCACAGAAGCAACCTACTAACCTCACAGCCTTGGACTTGGTGACCAAGCAATTCAGGTCGCCTCCTAACAGGGGCAAACGCTTCCTCAGTAAACATCACCCTTTGAAATACTAAATGCAATTTGAGAAAAATACTTTTTCCTTTAGGTATCCAGCATGTTTAAGGCTTTGTACTCTGCTAGCACAAGATAAAAATAAAAGCCAATGCATTTTACTGCATTTTGCCTCCTACACAATTTGACACAAGTCACACACACAAAATCCGCTAGCAAGCAAGTAGCGTTTGTTATTTTCACTCACAAAAAATTAAAACCGTATGTTTTTCAGAAGTCATGTAAATATTTAAATATGCATGCATGGAGAGCGTAAAAGTCAAATCAACATAGCTTAACCACTACCCGCGCGTGGGGATCAGCTTGCAATTTGGAAATGATCAACAAAACCCTGAAACACAACAGAGAGCTAAAACTGCTCATTTAAAACACTGCTTCCCACAGGGTAATTTCAGTTTTGCTCAAAAACAGTGATTTAAAATAATCCCTGGCCAAGGCAGGGCTGTGGCGAAGCCTCCGAGCCTGCCTGCTCCCGGGATTGTCCTGCAGCGGTGGGCAGGGAAGGGCTGCGGGTGCCTGCGCTGCGACGCGGCTGCAGCCGAAGCACCAGATCCAGTGCCTGCAGCAAGCTGGTGGGTGCTGCAGCGACCGGGCCTTGTCTGCCAGCAGGGACGGGGAAAAATAGAAGGAAAATAAGAAAAAAAAAAAAGCAAAAGAAGCG
>VWPW01028047.1:0-50505 GCA_013389825.1 Crypturellus undulatus
TAGAGCCTAAATTCCTATAAAAATAAAGGGTCGAGGCATGAATGATCTCAAAGGGCTCTGAGGCTGATCGGATCTTCCTTCCGTTCTTCCTCTGGAGACAATGTTCTCCTGAGAGCCACAAATCATTCTCTGTCTGTACAGCAGGGAAACAAACTGCTGTGAAAAAATATTCCTAGCATTAGATTTCTCTAATTCTAATACTTTTAGATTACTGGTCAAAGCAGAGCATAACTAGAAAATTATGCAAGAAAAACACAGAAGATGAGAAAGGGGGAGACAGTGCCTAGTCTGTTCACATGCTCTTCTGCTTGGGCTTTCTTCTTCTCCCCTGCTGAAATCTGCTGCTTCTGACCACGGACTCTAATAATCCTTTCCTATCTCCTTATAGCATATGTGTTCCAAGCATCTCAAAGGAAGGAGGAGGCAATTCATTCAAGATGGAACACTCTATCGTGTCACATTTATCTTCTTATCGGCCACCATTCGGATCAGCTGTGCTTTCCTCCAGCAAGACTCTTCATAGACATCACCCAGTTTTATCCCTGATAAATGGGATAAATAGTCAAAACACGACCAGGTCAATGTGTTTGGAAAACCCTACTTTTAGCTGCTATATGATTAATTCAGAATGCAAACATACAATTATACTCTCCTCATACATAACATTTGGACATTTAATAGTGCATTAAGAAAGTTACATTTAACATTATGATATAATTTAATCTCGCTGTGTGTCAATATTTAGCTACTAATTAATAGCATATTTACTTCTCTTGCGTGCATTGGTGTGACAATTATGAGCTTAAGCACTCTTCACAGGCTCAATACTCACAATCGAAACTAAATATACTGATCTACGATGTAACCCCATCAAAGTCAATGACTTCAATAGTGTATTTGATCCACCACATAATGCTCATAAAATTTCAAGCTAGTTTATCGATTATGCTTTCCTTCTAATGATCGCTATTGCTTCTATGGTATTGTACATAGCCAGGAAAGAAAGAGGTACATTAAAGTCATAATCTTTACAGTTTGTTATACAAGTCTTTTGCTTATGCTGAACTATCTTCAAAGAATTTCCTTTGACAACAAATTTACATTTAAAGCAAGCCGGACAAGTACTATAAAAACTGAAATTGTGCCCAAAACACTAATTTTTTTTTTATTACATAATTGATTAATTAACAGGTTTAGCCAGTCATTTCTCATCAATCGCTTGAGAGGGAATCTTGACAGCTGCACACTTAATTAAACTGTCTTCCATCTCATTTCACCTTCCTCCATTTAGTCCTGATTTCATGCAGAATAACTGGGTTATCTAAAGTCCTTAAAGAAACTATAAATATTTTATTGTGAACTTTTTCTTGAATCAGGATCATAGAATTTTATAGACTGTTTCTCTTTTGACTCTGCATTTTTAATAAAATCCTTTCTACCTAAAATATATTTTCCTACAACAGGTATTGATTTTCAAGCCCAAGCTCAGAGGCAAGATGCCAGACCTCCTTCTCCTCCACTTCCCCTTCCCCTGCCTGTCCTACCATTTCTCATGTCAAATTTGCAACCGAGATACATAAATTAACATTTTTTCCTGATTTTACCATAAAAAACTTTCCTAAAGGAAGTTCATGTGAGCACAGGCAGCCAAAGGGGACATCAGGGGACATGTCACGACAGAGATCAGGATTGCTCTGCTGCCACCACGGAGCCTCCAACTCTCCCATTTCCCAGTTATTTCTGCTTTCCAGCGGGTACCCCTATGTTTCAGCAATTTTATTCTCTTCCACACATAAAGAAAGTAATAACAGAGCAGAATCAGGGAAAGTAATTCACAGAGAAGACAAAAAAAGTGAATATGATCTTGAACAAGGGGAAAGAAATGGTGCCTACAACAGCCTGCCTTATAAAAGGCAAAACTTCTTTGGAAATATCTGATAAGCATAAAGAGTATTATCAGGACAGGCGGCAGCTGTAGGTTAAAGGGAATTCAAGCGAATTCCAAATAACGGACAGGACCAAATTATTTTTGGCATATAATTTTGAAATGTCAGTATCATAAATAAAATACTGCAATGAGCATTTCTGTTAGGCTCAGAGAGAGCTTTGCCACAGAAGGAAATGCGAGGGAAGATGGATGTTTTATACATAAATAAACTTTTACAAAGTAAACATTCTCACAATGAAACTTTATTTTTAACTTTCCATAGTAATAATGGAAGCGATAGGGCAAGGGATGATTCTCTTCTCATTAAACTCAGTGCAAAGGCTGACTTACTTCAAAAAGAAAAAAATAAACCTATGAAAGCAAACTCTCAGCAACTCCATTTTTACCTATAGGCTCCTTTACCGCAGCAGCTAAAACACATCTGATTTTATTCTGTGCAGCCTGTTTTAATTTGCAGCGGCCTCAGATATTTCTGTTCATTTCCATCACGTTTAAAATGTTCTGCACGAGCAGAAGAAAGATGTCACCTATTTTTGTTGTCATGAATTAACGGTCTGTTCTTTCAATTTATATCCTGCTTCTTGTAAATCTGCTTTTCTGTAGCAGATTTCTTTATTTAGGCTGATGGATCCTCACCACTGAGTCAATTTTCCCTTGTTTCTAATAGAAAGTAATCTTCTTTATTTTACATAACAGATGTTTCGTTCCGCTCTAGTTACAGTAGAAATATTTTCTTCCGAAAGAAACTCATCAAGTCCCATATTTGTTTAATAAACTTTTCTCTCCTCTCTGTTCTGTTCCAAACCAATCGCCTTTGGAGACATGCAGAAATAGAACCATTCAAAAAATAAAAAATAAATTAAAAAAGCCCATCAGTACAAATTAACACACCTCAAATACTAAATATTAAGAATCAGACATGCACAGTTAATTGCTAACTGTTAATCCATACAGGAAAATAATTCGCAGAAAATCATTCTGGTCATGAATACATCCAAGGAAATAATAATCTACTCATGACACTTCCATGTTCAGAAACAGGCTCTATATTCTCTGAGTGAATTATTCATTGTGAATTGTTTGCAAGTGCTGCTAGACAGTCATACATTTTTCCTGACGTGTCGCTGAACGAAATGCAATTGCATTTCCTTGCAAATGCAAATTGCAAATGCAAACGCAATTGCAAAATGGCACCAGAATTAGGCTGTCATTGTCATTAAAGTGTAATTGATCACAGCGCCTTAAAAATAAAGTGCTTTTCTCTTGGACAAAGTCAGAAATTATACAGTAAAACCTCAGCCTGTGGCAAAATATTCATCTTCAATGAAAAAGACTGCCAGAATGGTCAGAAATGCAGCTCAGAACTGTAGTTCTTCATTCACCTATTAATCATGTAGAAATAGGATCAATGGATTTTCACTTCTCAGACTTTCTCTAAAGGGTTTTCTCTTGATGAAAAGGATGTACTACCTTGCTTTTTTTCTTTTTCTCCCTCAAACTTTGCACAGTCAAGTTTATTCTGAGTTCCTGGAAAAATATCAGGATACCAAGCCACACAGGAGCTAAAATCTACTTGGAAAACCCAACTACTCCTCTAAAGAAACAAAGCTTCAGAGAATTAATGCATATTCATGCACTTTTTAAATCTGGAAAAGCAAATCTTCCAGAAAAAAAAAATCTCTAATAGTTTGCTAATTATTTTTCAATTTTTCAATTTTTCAATTATTTTTCAAGAGGCTGCACTAGGGTTAAGCCAGCACAGAAGAAGCTTTCTGAAAAACGGTTTGACGACAAGCCATTTCCATAAAGGTTTTAATTTTTGCTCTGCTATTCCCAGGTGAACACTCTGCTAATGTTACTTTTATGATGGAAACCATTTTCTTTTCTGATTACTCAAAGACATCACTTGAGATCAAGATCCAGTCCAAGGTCCAAATGAATAATAATAAAAAAGTTTACCCTAATTAGCTGAAATTAAAGACTGCAAAAACATTATACCTGAAACTTTCTTTCAATATCCACTCCTGTCTCCTTATCTGCAGCCACTGAACAAGAAATAGCTTCAACTTCAGATCTTCCATAGTTTTTCCAACTACTTGGAATGGCTATTTCATCAGGTACATCGAGCATCCCATTTCATGTTGCTTGTTTCTTCAAACAGCAACAAATACAAAAATATAAACTATTCTTAATCAATAAGTAACTGAAAACAACACATCTGCATTTACCTCTCTGTTTCTCTGCCTGCAGGAGGATTGTAAGGCAACCAGACTTGGGAAAGGGATTACTCTCATGCCTAATTATAAATAAATTAAGGNAAATATAAATTCTTCTTAATCAATAAGTAACCGAAAACAGCACATCTGCATTTACCTCTCTCCTTTCTGCTTCTCTGCAGTAGGATTGTAAGGCAACCAGACTTGGGAAAGGGATTACTCTCATGCCTAATTATAAATAAATTAAGGTTTTTTTATGAATTGCTGGATGCCTTTTAAAGTATGTGCAATGAGAATATTTATAAATCTTTGCTATCTCTGGCAAGCATCTAGTAAAGAGTTTGGATTTTTGGTACGCTCCTCCCAGGCCTGTGCGATCCACTTTTTAAAGCAGGTTTCTTGGAAGAGTCACTAAGGGCCCGTCCTGTCCCACTTGCTCAAGTTTAGCATTTCTCCAAGTAACTCCTGCTCAGTCCTCCCGACTGTAACGGGGCTGTCAGGGCCCTGCTCGGGATGCATGAGGAAGCAGGATTAAGCCATTAGCATTTCCCAACAGCCTCACGCAGATGCAGATGCTTAAATTGGAGCACGGGAATTCCTACTCTTCTTCCTTCCGAATTTTTTAAGACTCTGACTTCTTTTCTTCCACATTATTTTCAGGGAAGGTCTGTGAAACTCAGAGGAGCTGTTTATGAGGCACTTATTGGCTTGTCAGTGCAAGCAAGAAGCCTAATAGCTCTTAATGTAAAGAATGAGCCTTTCTGCATGCGTTCCCACTAACGAAACGTGACACAGGGCAACGATGACACATACGTGCACTGGGACGTGTCATCTCCAACATGTGCAAGAGCCAGGGAATTCCCCGGATTGCCTTTCCAGGACAGATTTTCTCTTCTTCACGAGATAAATTAAAGCAGTTCTAATACAGACTGGCACAACTGGGGCCGTTCATCCCCTGAAGGAGGATTCAGCCTGGCTGGATGACAAGGACCTGTCCTGAGAAGGAGAGCACCTGGGAGCAGGTTGATGCACCTGAAACTAAACCTGTAAGACAACTGCCCTCGTTAAACGTCAGGAGGAAAACTGGTACAAGGAGATGAATATTGCCATAGATACAGCGAGGATCACTCCTCATCCATCTTTGATGCGGTCTACATTGGAAAATATAGAATATGGAGCCTCAGAATATGGAGCGGACTGCTGTAAATCATGGTCCTAAAAGGAAAATTTCAAATTTCAAGAAGAAACGTTTTATTCTTCTGAGAACCCCTCCCAAAACATTCAAATATATAGTTATACTAATCTTTTTTTACAGTCCTACCTTGTTCAAAACGTCAGTAAATGAAGCAAAAAACGAAGGGGAAGGCTATTTCTCCCAGATTAAGATTTGAGACAGACACCTAGACAAGGCAGGGGACCCCCACTGAGATGCACCACTCTGAAAATACCCTAGTGGCCCCAAAAACTTAATTCTGTGCTTCATTGTTGCCTGTTTAATGTTGAGCATTTTCCTATTATTTTTTACAAGCTGTCTGATTCATTCATGTTATTTTCAGTCTGAATGGATCTAAACGTCTTGAGTGTTTTCATTTTTTAATTAATTTTCCATTCTGGTTAACAAAGCAATCTACATATTTAGAAATTTGAATTAATAAACAAGATTTTTTCCTGAGTGGGTTACATACTAGTCACTCCACTGCCTATCATGCTTTTCTCACCTGTAACTGAGCTAATTACATTATTCATTTTAGACGAGCCTTGTTTAATGCTTTTTGTCAGCTTTCATTTAGAAGAATATGAACTTGATCATTGTCTCCAGTTTCCAGATCCTTTCCAAAACATATTTTATTTAAAAGACTCAGCTACACATTTTAAGACAATGCTGACTATTTTGAAGATAAATTAGATTTGCCAAGAAACTAAAGAAAGTTTTCATCTTAAAAAAAGGAATGGAAAAAGCTGTATCTGGAAAATATATATATATATAAAAATGAGCTGAACTTATCTATTATGTTTCATTGCTCTTTTGGTTAATACTATTCTTGCAGCTTAAATAATGAAACAGTGATAAATTGAGTCATAATGCTCCTTAGTGGGTAGAATCTACATGTGATTAAATAGTGACATTAAACTCCTGGGCTAATGTCATGACTCATAATTACTAGTAATCTAGCAAAAACATTTTTTTTTCTCTAAAGAACTAAAAGGTGAAACACAGACATTCCTGCTGCTTCATGCAGTAATGAATTTCACCCCAAATATGATGAAACTAGAAATCCTTTACAATGTTTCTTTTACAGTGCAATCATGTAAGCCAATGACCATGGACATGTATAGAATTCCACTACATTTTCATAATTTTCTCAGAAATTGTACTGAAAAATAATGCAATGACAAGAAAAGGATCTGAACAACTTTTCTGTTATGAGAGGAGCCTGAAGTGTTTCTGAATTTATATTTAAGTTTTTGATTATATGCCATATAATCAAAAATAAAAAAGGAAATTTTGCATAGAGCAGAGGTTATAATATCATCTTGCTTTGTCTGACACTATCACTCTTCATGTGATTTAAATTGATAGTGTTAATCTGCACCAAATTTGCATGAGAATGCCTATACTTATTCCAGTTTTAACCTTATTCCAAATTTTATTATTACAGTTTAGCCTCATTAGGACTTTAAGCACACACGCTGTCGGTTACGAAGGCTTTTCAAAGCTAATTTATCCATAAATCCAAGCAGTGCTCATGTAAACAAGGCTACCAGAAAGGATCTCCTCTGAAAAACAAAATACTTTGGTTTTGTTGCTCTCATATGTATTTAAGTAACAGACCAAATTGCCTGGAGAGGACATAAGTAAACGTGACCAGTAGGCAGCTGCACAAGGAAAGGTACTGCCGATTTTTCTGCATCAAGATATAGGGCTAATTTCACACGCTGGCTGCTCTGATGATGAAAAATGACTTAACTAAGCAATTAGCAGAGAATAACGAGGGGTGGGTTCATCTGCCCAGGGCACCAAGCAAAGGTCCTGGGCACCCTCGCCCACTGCAGCAGCATGTCTCAAAACTGATAGATGATTCCAATGCAAAATAGCGTCATCCTCCTCATTAACTACTTGAGTTGGCGGATCTATTTACTATAAATTATATTATACATGCTTAAAATGCAAACAGAATTCTATTGTTCAGCCACGAAAAGTGAAGCAGGATTTTCTCACGCGGCCATACCTGTATTTAATTGTGGGGCAGAAGAGGGAACAGCCTCTATTTGAAGGGAAACAACTTGTTTTTGCTGTCAAAAAGAGATACCAACACTTTATTTGCAAGTTCTTAGGAGGATCTACTTTTATTACAGCCAGGTTCTGAATTTTCTGAAAAATCTGGCTACTTCAAGGAAACACTTAAGGGCACTAGTTCTGCTGAAAACCCTTATCATAATAAAGATCAGATTTACAGCCCCTTTCATCCAGCTCCACTCTGCTTGAAACTGCAAACAGTGTTCTTTAGCTCTCTCGTCTCAAAATTACATTTCTTTTTTTGTCACGCGTTTATATTTTTTAAAATTCTGCTCAGTAAAACATTCCTAACTCCATTACAATAAATTTAGCCCGCTGTCACACCGGTGCATGATTAATATTAACAAATGTTGCTGGGGCTGCTGTCTGCCTGTTGATTAGCTTTGAGCATCTTCTTACCTGTTGAGGAGTCGAACAGGAGTTTTTCCCCTCTCCTCAGAGCCTTTTTTCTCTCCCTGCCTTGTGAAAATAAAACTGTCATTAAGATACAGGAAATACAGGAAAATATAGGAAAATACAGGAAAAGACACTGTAGTGAATTTGCTAGGTCTCGCCTCATGTATGTTCCCAAATAATTTGCTTTTTCCCAGTCATCAATATGATCAACATGTATCACAGAAATGCAAAAAAAAAAAAAAAAACAGGAAAAGGAAAATAGTAAGAAATAGTAAACAATTTATTAAAGAGAGTTCATAGAAGAGGTAGCAAAATACATGTTGTTCTATGGTTACTTGGAGACCTTGACTCTCTTATTCACCTAAGGAAAAATCCCCACAGCTGCAGAGGGGCCATGTGAGGCAAAGACCTTGGATTTCCCTGTTTTCCCTCTTCTCTTCGACTATTTCTTTTCACATTCTTTGACCATAGCATATCTGTCATGGAAAGGTCCTGTAACACTGGTCCTGTAACACTGTAACAGATCTATTCAAAAATTACCATCTGCTCTGGGAACAACCTGGTATCTTCTATTGACATCTTTGCCTGTATATTCAGTTTCTAACTCATTTCCAAAGAATTGTTCCTGAAAGAGATTTCTAAATCAGAAAACTTCATTTCTAAATTTGTAGATTTACAATCAAAATGAAAGCTTAAATTTGTACTGTTTTAACTGTTATTTATCCTATTTATAAATAAACCTTCTGATTGCCTGGTTACATACAGGGAGTGAAAAAAAAAATCTAGTGTCTTATCTGAATCACTAAGCTTGTTTATTTTTTTAAATAATTTAACTGTTCAGATATTCTATTGTTCTATCATAATCAAAAGAATTAGTGGTCTTTAATTTTTTAATTACATAAAGCTTAGCGCAGAGTAAAAGAATAAAAGGTAGAGAACAACATATATGAATTAATTAAAAAAAATACTCTTTTCCTCTAAACCAAACCCTAATGCAAGCACTATTTATTTTTGTTACACTAAGAGACCCCTGTCAAAATATGAATGCTTTCTGCAGTAATTTAGGCTTTTGATAGTAAATGCAAAACTTAAATTTGCTTAATTTTGAAGGAAGGAGTCAGAAATTAATTTCCTTTTTATGTCAGTACCAAAATTGACTTACTAACAATTAAGAATGTTCCGCACTTACTTTTATTACATGAAAGCTCATAAAAAAACAGGTGAACATTAACCTCTCGTAATGCAATTCAACGCGTAGTTAATAACACCACAATTTTCAAAGCAGGGATTAATTTTCTTGCCTCAGGACTCCCAACAATAGTCATGGATTCATCTCTGATGAGACCTCTGTGAAAAACAGGTCTCTCGTGTTCTCTGTGTTATGACAGTTCTTATGTTAATTTAGATTACTCATAGGCTGAGGAAAACCAATGATCCTGAATGTCGCCACTGACAGCCAATGTTAAATGTTGCCAATAATCTACAGCAGCGTGATTTATCCTCTACAGACACTTGATATAACAACATTACGTTCTTTGGCTTTTTAAAATGTATTTAATTTTCCTCCCTGGTTCTGTCTCGGTTAGAAATTCAAGGCTGGCACCAGGTCACCCCCTCCTTCCATCTCTCCTGGGCAATATAGTCCTGCACTTCCCTCGGATGGTCCCAATCCTGCCATCTCAAGACAAAACTCCAAAGAAGCCCAAAAACATGGCATGGTTTGGAAATATGAAGAGAATTACTGAAGTTTTAGAACAAATTTGATGCAATAAAGTGGTATCACTCTTAGATGGCACATTGGGAAATACGCAGCTCTTTGCAAATGCCATATTAGTAAATCATTAGTCAAACTCAGCTATGGAATATAACGCTGTAGATTCCTGTTGCTGGGGATGAGTGTGATGTCAAGAGCTACATTTACTGATCTAGGATTTGTTTCTTCATTGTTTTTGCTGTTGTTTTCAGAATTACCAGGTTCCTTGGGCACAAAGAATGGTATTTTTGGTGCACACGGTTGCTTCTGAACAAGCACACCCGTCAGTGGGAGAAACAACCTCCCCTGAGACTGTGGGTGATATTCCTTGTCTTCATTTAATTGCTGCTCATTCCCATCAGAATTACAAGACCCAAATAAAAGAAGAATATATTTTCCCTATTTAGGTCTTGATTCTCAATTATCGTTATTGCCATAAGAGTCAGTTTCTTATTTACTGGCAAGCAGAGATAAAGTGCAGTAGCAGAAGGTATATGAGTATGTCAGGCTATAGCATTAGCATTTGCAGGAACATATTTATTTATTATCTGCATGGAAAATATTGACGTGCCCAAAACACTCAGCTTTCATGTACCCAGGGCTGTATAGGCTCCATGTGACACATTCCTGAGGCCATGGAGCAGAGTCGGAGTGTAGGAGAGAGGGTTTCCTTCTTGCCTAGGTTGGTCTTTGCTTACATTTTGGTGAGGGTCTGAGCAGATGGAGCGAAACCCAGAGCTCTGCTCGCTTTCTTGGAGGCCAACATGATGGGATGTGCTGGGATGCAGAGCATTCGTGCGGGTCACTCTTGTTGCAGAATGAAATGAAATTTCCTTGGAATGAATGGAATGAAATTTCCTGTACTCTTTCTGTTACTCATACAGAAGAAAAGATAGGCAACTAAGTAAGTGCAGCACTACTGCTGAAATATGGAAGTTGATAGCTAAACTCCATCAATCTAAATACCATGCAGTATTCCATGCAGTATACATGCATATGTGTGTGTATATTATATATATATATAATTTTCTTTTATAATCAGTCTTACAGAATGGTGGTCCTGCTGGCATCCTTTCGAGATGCAGGTCCTTGCCTCATCATAGCCGGACTAGCCATGAACAGAAAGGACCAGAGACTGTTCACCTACCTCAACAGCAGGTATTTTCCCACTGAACTGCTCAGTATGCCAAAAAAAACTCCCTCTGTTCCCCTGTTGCCACTTCCAAGTGGCAGTGTCAGCTGCTCCTGCCCATTCCCTGGGTATTACTTATCTCTTATTGACCTTTCGGAAGAGAGTGGAACACGGAAAGTTGCTTTATCCAATTATTACTTGCAATATTTGAGTGGTTTCTGGGTGAACTGAACTGAGATCCTTTGAGCATCTGGCCTTTTGTTTTTAATGAATTTAATTAACACTAAATCTCCTATTGCAATAGTTTTTTTTGGGGGGGGGTTGATTAAAGATAATATTTCTGATTTTTTTATGTTGGCAAACTCTTCACTCTGACACCCTAAAATTTATTTTTTTAAGATACTACACCAGAAAGGATCAAAAGGATGTTTTAAGGAAGAGACACAGTACGTGCATGCATATTAAACTGTTAGGTTATAGGCTGAGATGATAGGAAAATCATAAAATATAAAGATAAGACATAAATATAACAAAATCAAGCTGCTGTGAGCAATACATACAGCGCTAAGAAGAGATTTGTTAACTCAGATTAATTCCATCTTATTTCTTTCTTTGGTAGGGTGATGTATGACATAACTTGTATCTAAATCAGTAACACTTAATCAAAGTACTGTTATCTTTATCCTGCAACCGCGGCTGTTTGTGATATACAGAAATGTAAGAGAGGAGAGATCATTCACAAAGATATCTGATTTTAAAACCCAAATACAGGCAGTCTCTTTTTAAATGATGCAAACCAAAGCACAGACTTCCACAAATCTCACGCAAGAACTGGGTGACAAAATCGAAAAGTTGAGAAACTTCAGTGGAAGGAAGTTGAGCTTTCATGTCTTTAAAGAGGAAAAAGTATCAAAGTGGGCACCACACAATACCCAGACCTACTAGAAAGCAATTATGCATTTTAGAGAGCAAACTATAGGCTACTGGAGTGATTTTTCATTCCATTTCATATCTCAGCATTGCCCACTCTGCTCCTGCATAACGAGTTGGGAGGCTCAGGTTGCCTCCATCACGTTGTGATCCGCCGTTCCTCCTCTGATGTATTATGTATATAAATGATTAGACTGAAGAAAACTTTTGTTCTGAAAAAAAACTCATCAAAAGAGAGTGCTTTTCAAATGAAATAATTAGTGATGCTATTTGATATAAGAGAAAGCACAACTACTTTGGTGTAGCCGTTGCTATTTCTTTAATGCCTAAGGCCTTTTATAAACGTGGATTTGAAATGAAATTACCTCTTTAAACTTGTGAAGTAAGTACTTAAACCTCATTTTGAAGGGTCCCCAACATTTTTTTTTCTCAACAGAAATAACTGATGAATCTGCCTCTCTCTTAAGATATAAGGAACTTTACAAAATGGATGGAGTTAAAAGTAGTGAAATAAAAATAATGGGAGAATTTCAGCGGGAGTTTCATGCAGAAACCACTTAGCCCTTGGGCTCTGAATGGGTAGGTTTTTCAATAGGAGTTTTCTAACTCTCACTTGAAGATCCCTAATTGATTAGGACTTCACTCTACACCATGTATATGAAACAGAATTAGGACTGCTTATCCAAACCCACCCCAAATCCTTCTCTATATCAATAGACTTCAGATGGAGACAACAGTTTAATGCTTTTAAATTGGCCTGGCAAGTCAGATCTCAACCTTTCAGTTAGATATCCAGCTTTTAAACAGTTACACAAGTCAACTACTTTTTTCTCTAAAGCAAAAGCTGCCTATAATTCAGCAGAAATGGATTATCAAAATACAAAAATGGAATAATCTTTCCCAATATTGGGTTCCAAGTATACAAAAGCACATTTATAGATATATTTAAGATGACTGAGAAGTATCCTGAGAAGTTTAATAATGAAATATGAATGCTGACTTAATGATTTTGATAATGTCCATTGATAAATCCAAAGCAAGGACATTTTCTCTTAAGAAATTCTCTGCTCTCCTCTTTCACTTAGGGCTGCTAAAACTGTCACCACTGAGGTGTTTTTTTCAGCTTCATATTCAGAAGGAAACTCATTCACTTCCAAATGCCCTCAGAGAAAGGAACTTACATGCCCCGTTGCCTTGCGTTGATGGTGTTGTCAAAATAAACAGCCTCAGTGAACGTATTTCAAACATAGAATGAATTTATTACATGTCTTGCTGTCACAGAACTGTGAAATCTTCATGGGAAATGTATGGAAGAAGTGGGAGCATGTAGCTGCTTCCTGATCAAGATAAATTATCACTTTTAAAGCCATTTTAATTTCATTATAGAACTTGTTGTTTATATTCTTTTCCTTTTTTTTTCATCTTTTTTTCTGTTTTTCTTTTTTCTTGCACAGATCTATGTGTAGAATCACAAGAAGAATAATAAATCTGAACATACCTTAGATATTCTGCTTATGGGCAGCAGATGAAGTCAGGAAGGTGCCGGACTGCACTGAGCTGCCACGAGGGGCAAAGGTCTGTTCATCACATGGATGCACAGAAAGGAAAGCAAATGAAAAAAAACAACAATCAAATATTTGTTAATATTTTCAATATGTTCTCAAAATTAATACTTTAGATCAATTAGAAACATTAGTGGGAGCTAAGCATACCAACTCCTCCATTTCCATACTTCTAGGAAGAGAATGTGTCCCTTTGCTGGAAACACAAACTTACGCTGCTATACTCAGCATTGTCCAAAAGTTGCTTCCAGCAATAACGACATAAATTTTACATAGATTTTATTGATGTTAGAGCTGTTGGTTTAGCTCAGTGCCTTTTTTCATGTGTCTTTTTTTTCTCTTGCTTATTTGATAGTATAGAACGGCTCAAACCAGCCTTTCAGGACCTCCATGGGTAATTTTGGCCCCTCTCCTATGGACGTAGCTTTGATTTTCTTGAGTTTACATTTGGGGCTTCTTGTTACAGACAAAGTGCTGAATGCTGCTTCTGGCACAGATTAGCCAAAATAACAGATTCCAGTTCTGAGTTGATGACTGGCTTGACAAAATAGGCAAACCACCTAAAACAAATCCTATTACTGTTGTTCCTGCTGTAGTGGGAATGGAAGCCTTTGGACTATTTTTTCCCTATAGTTGCTGCTGCTGAAATAAATTTGCTCTGCTCATGATTAACTTGTACTATCAGCTCTAGGCTACTGCAAAATTTGTTTTGTCTTTTCAGAATCAATACTAAGCTGAAGAACTTTCATTACCAAACTTTACTTGTCCTGGAAGACTTCTTATATCTTTAGTTCCTTCCAGTTAAATTACTCTAATATCCTGTCTTCTAGTTCAAACCAACTTCTAACTTTCCGCTTGTGCAAAATTCCACTGCTACCACACTGAAACAAAGAAAAATACGGTCACACAAGAGAAATTATGTAATTAATATTAATTTTCAAGCTTTTTTTTTTTTTTTTTTCTCCTCAGCATCATTTAAGCAATGATAGGCAAACAAAGAACAGGTAAATGGGTAATTGCTTGCAAAGCAGTGAGCTTTATCATCACCTGTGAAGCCTTCCAGCCACAACACCTGGTCTTTCCCGGTATGGAGAATATACATACATGCCTGAAACTTGTTTGCATTTGTTACAAATAAGGATATTGCATACTGGTTTATTGGCAAGCGCTCTTACCTGAGCATATGCCAGGGAAAAAAAATAAAAAAGTGATGCTAAACAAATTGGTCTTTTTGCAGCACAGAAGCAGATGCAACATGTGGAAAGCAAAGGCCAATTTTTTAAAAGTGAGCAGCGTGCATATCCATATGCTGTGCTCATCAGAAAAATCTTCCCCTAGTTGAAGACTGAGGCCAGAATTTCGCCTTGGTGCAGTTTCAGATTAAGATAATGCTACTGATTCCAATAGCAGCAAATCTGTACAAAGCTCAAGCAATAAAGTGAAGAATAGAATTTCATGGTTCTGAGGGAGGCCGGAAAACTGCCTGTGATGCGGCAGGACACGACTTGTCAATACTAGAGCCCTTAAGAGAGGCTCCAGGCATCCGGAACCACAATTACATGCACGGTTGGTGCAGGGCAGGAGCAAGAGCAACGCAGGCAGCCCAGATGTTATCCCAGCCCAGCCCAGATGTTATCCCATCCCAGCCTCCTCGCATGGGGCCACACTCATTACCGGCACAAGCAACAGCAACTTTGCTGATGTCATTGCAGAGATTTAAACTTAAAAAAAGGAAAAAAAAAGTCAGTGGGTGCCGTGCATACACTGGTGTAGGGTTAAATGCAGATTTTGTATTTGCAATGTCTACAAAGCCATGCAGAAAAGATCTAAACTCAATAATTTGAAATATTCCGCAACAAGAGAGGGGGAAAGTGAAAGAGTTTTAACATCCTCTTACTTCTGCATGTGTTGATATCTCAGCTTGAGATAGAAATAGACCTTGTTTGCTCTTCTGGTAGAACTGCAAAATTCAGTTATTTAATAAGAAAGATTAGATTTTAAAAGTATTCAAACTTTAAATAACCCACACTAACTTCTACATAGGGAGAGCAGCACTAGATCGATGTCTCCCAAAGAAGCCTCTTAAAATGCAGAGCAATTCAGCTGTTCTTGATCTCAACATCTTTGCAGGAGATACTGTAACATGTGGGAAGCACAAGGAAATAGGAGCTTCACAGTGCCATAACTTGCTGTATGGCTTCTTCCTATCTCCCTGAGATATCTCTGATCCTCTTTCAACTTTTAAGAAGCCAGCAGAAAAAAAATCTTTTTTTTAAAGCTATCAGTTATTAAAAGGTCATGAAAACATAGTAATCCTAGAGGGAGAGATCAATTAGGAATGTGTGCTGGTAAGTGCAATTAAGTTTTAAAAGCTGCTCAAGATAAAATAGTGTCTTTGAGATAAGGTGTGCTATAGCCAAGTGCTCAATTCTGTGGTGGTGCTATGAGCTTTTAAATAGATTCTTTGAGAGAAAAATAAAGATATCTTTGAATTGAAATAGATTAAAAATCTAATGAAGAAATTAAAATGCAAGAAATCGGGTCTCTTTTAATAGGATCTCATCAATATTTCTATATAGACATTATGCTAATGCCAAGATACTGCTCTTTGGCAAAACCCAGTTATAATTTCTTCTCGCATGTCCCTCCAGAGTCCTTACTATGAACTAAGGCCTAATTTAACCAAGATATTAAAGTATGTGCCCAGTTTGGTTCATCTATTATTCACTTACTAGAAGCTCAAATTTTTGAGGAGTAGAGAATCCATGATACTAATCAAAAATAAACAAAAGAAAACTCCTTGGGTCTGTACTTCCATTCTTGGATAAAGTTATATTCATGGCCTGAACCCATAGTAGTTGCAACAGGCTTTATATCTGGACTCTCTACTCCCTTCTCTCCTTCCTTAGAAACACTTGGTAGGAAAAAGGACTGGAGAGTTTGGAAATAGAAAACAATTTGACATTCTTACCAAAATAAGACTATATTTTTCTCTAGCTGCTACATTATTGCATAATATTTTCTTGTTTCTCTTTAAAATCTTTTTCTATCCTCCCAGTTGAGAATATAGATGGAGGAAAGCAATGCAAAAGTGGAGTTTCTGCTGATATTTAATGGGATAAACAATCTATTCTAAACTCTTCTTAACAGACAGCTCCTCTGAGATGCACTTGGCAGATGCTTCTCAATCTAGATAAAATATATCCCATTATCTTCCTTTCATGTGGTAGTCACTCGGCTCCTCAAAGATTCATATCACTTCTCATTTGGAAATTTCTTATTCTATAAGGAAATGGCTTTCCTCAAAGAAGCAGATACATAAGAGGAGCTCTAACAAAAGGATTAGAGAATTGACTCAGGGAGAATTAATACCATCAAGACCCAAGTGAAGAGAGTGTGCCAGGTTCTCTGAATCAAAACCTGAGGATCTTATGCAAAGAGTTATTAAAGTTCCACATAGTGTTTTCTCATTCTACTTCATTCTTTGATGAACAAAAATTCCACAGCCATGTAAGACAGGCTAGGACACCTGAGTGAATTGAATGAAAATGAAATATTGAGATGACTGACCTGAAAATTTTAAAAAGGAGAAGAAAATACATTACAAGTTGGACTTGATTGCAGCTGGGCTTAGCCAGAAATCTTAGTTAAAAATGTAGGTGAAACATGTTTATATGGTATAACTTCTAACATAATAGCAGACAGATTAACAAAGTTTATGCATCTGCCAGCAGTGTTACTGCAGTGTATGTTCTACCCATCCTTATTCTACTTTTAAAAGTCCTAAAATAATGATGATAGAAATTGCAATTTTTACTGATCACTGAAATGGCAGGTTATAATTGACAGCTCCCAAGACCGAGGTTTCTTAATCCACCATGATCCGTATCCAAAACCCTAAATCAATTCTGACTCAAGGAAATATATAAGAAATTTTCAAGTTGTACTAATTTAAAAGCAAATTGGTCCAGGTGAAACACATGCTTATATGACTTCTTGAGAATTGGGATATTTTCCAGAATCATTAAAATTAGTCATCTGCATTAAGTCACCTACTGGACATAACTCTTGGAAAGGTACAAACGAAGACCCAGCTGATGCAAAATGGATTACAGGTACCTATTGCAGATATTTAATACTGAAAACTTATCATTGGGGAACTCAAACAAGCATAGAGACACACTAAGAGATTTCTATCATCTTTTAGAGATGAAATCTCTGAAAGCATTTCCCAGTAAGAAGATCTGAAACATCCGAGAAACCCTTTAAAACTTCCTAGGATTAGGAATGACAGGTTATTCCCGGAATCATTTGCCAACATTCTAGGGCACATGCCATCTTCTTCGTTTCATACCCATAGAAGCTAAAGAACTGTAAATGGTGAATTGAGAACTTGCTTCCCATCCTTGTAAATCAGAACTTCAGCTTAGTAACATCTTCCAACAAAATTCAAATATCTAAGAAAATCTAAAAATCTAGTAACATCTAAAAAAGAATATAGTTGGTATTTTTCTATTCAACTATAAAATTAATATGAAGGCATTGCTCATTGTAAACGTGTATCTAATTCACTCATACGCATCCAAAGCCTTGCTTGGTCTTGGAGTGCTACATCTCCTTGGAGTTCAGTTAGAACTGCTGGCACGTTACTTATACCAAAATATTAAACTGCCTCTACCACAATTTATGCAGTCTTTCAACCTCTATGTCAAATCAGGTTCATGTCTCTTCTAGACCTTCATTATGCTGTGTAAATTGTGATTTTTTTCATATTTTACTATTAAATCATTCTTTCCAGAAAACAGAACGCCTGTTATTTTGTGCGTGCAAAGCTTCAGAAACAATTACCTTCCTGGAGTGGACACAGCTTCTGATTGAGACTGTCAGAACTGCCTGTATAGCCCTCTTGCTATAATAGATGGGATAGTCATACCCTAATTTCCATAAAAATAGATTTTACAGAGTAACTGTTCTGGGATTTATTAGATTTTCCTGCAAAGCATTATAATTATCTCATACATCAACCATAACTAGTGCTTATTATAAGTGCCAGTTGCAATCATTTCCCGATTTCGTTGATGTTCTAGGAATATTGGAGTTACACTTCAGTATACCCAGAAAAATAACTAGCTCATATGATTACATACTGTTTATTTCTTTTATTGCATTTAAATTAATGATGAAATTTAAAACTTTCATCATTTGAAGTTTCGCTGTCAAAAGTTCTTCATATACTGAAGGTATTACTACAAAAGAAAGCTCAACATTTTTTACTGCTCATCTTTTATATTTCAGCAATGTCTGTGTGCAGTACAAATTTGATATAGAAAAAAGTCAGACTTGATATTTTCCAAAAGGAAAGAACTCCTCACTATGCAGTGATTAAGCATTAGAATAGGTTATCCAGAGAAAAGATATATTGTCCTTTCTCTGGAGTTTTTCAACACTCATCTATCTAGACAAGGCTCTAAGCAGCCTGATCTGATATTGACCTCTCTATTGGAGCAGGAGGTTGAACAAGAGGTCCATTCCAGCCTATTTTTTTTCTCTGATTATATATTACTCTGTTTGAAATACAATTGACTTCCTGATTAACAGATAATTCCAATGAATCTCAAATTTAGTCAAATATATCAGCAGTTCCTGGGTGATGCAAAGCCTCTGGGCGACTGGGTTTCCATCAGGTTCAATTTTCATATTCCTTCCATGAAATTCCCCCTACTCGGATATTCTTGTTAGCATTCCACCTAGAGATAGCCTTTATACGTACTTTAAAATATTTTTTTCCAGAAATGTGCAGAAAGAAACACTATCAAATGTTGGGATTCGCAACATTAGCACATAAGCACAGAGAGGAGAGAGAACAGACCACAGTCTAGTGCTTCAACAGACAATTTATAAATACGACATTTCTATGAGGAAAGAATGGAGAGTTTTAGACAGTCTCCGAGGTAATTAGCCTGACAGTTTTTGGCACTTGATGGATTATCTTTTGAAACACATTAGAGCCCCCTGAGCTGCAGCAAAGTTAAAAGCTTAGGTCTAGACATGAGGTCATCATTCTTCATTATCACCTTATGTGAAGAAATAAAAAAGTGATGCACTTGTGATTGAAACCAAAGTGCTCATTGATAAAGCTCTCCACCACAAACTTCTCTCTTTCTCTATCTGCTATGTAACAAATTATGCTATTTACTAGGCAGCTCTTACAGATGTTTTATAACACGTTCCTCCAGTCTGAAGCCCAGCAAATTGGGCAAGCACAAAATGCGAGCTCAGAATAAAATTGTTTTCAGAACCGGAGCTGATGTATTGTTATAAATTGAATGCTTCCTAGATGTCCAAAAAGGTCTGGTTTATAGCAGTGCCAGGTGTGAACCTGACATTCGCTGACGTGTGTTCCCCTGTGCTGTGATCTCAGACCTCAGAAAAGAGCAATTGCTGCAATGAAACCTCCCAAGGCCACCCAAGACTTGGTAAACGTGCGTTGATTCAACAGATTGTGGCACAGCCTCCAAGTCACTACTGCTCCTGCGTCCCAGGCTGATGTTAGTTGCTTTTTACCATAGAAAAAGCTCCCTTTGGGGTTCAGTTACAGGAAAAATGGCATTTTCCAGTCATATCACAGATGGGTTAAAGTTGAAAGGGAACTCTGGAAATTAATTAGTATAACACTCAAACAAGGTTACTCAGAGCACCTTGTCCAGGACCATGTATATTTGAAAAAAAATATTTTATAAATCTTTCCAGAATGCAAAAATGAGTGTTCTCCCAGGTATCCTGGAAATACTCCTCTAGTAGTGCCCACTTGGTGGATAACACAGAACTAATCCTATTTGAATTCCAACCACAAATTCACCTTGACTTTAATTTTCATAGCTATCTGTGCAAGTCCAAATTTATCTAAGAAAAGCCTGTACAGAATGGAAAGCACAAATAGGTACTTATGCAGATACGTGCTTTGATCCTCTACTCTGGGTAAAAATTTTCAGAATAAAGTGCAACTCGCTTTTTGTAAAGGTGGGAGAAATGAGCCTTTATCAGACATAGGTCTTAGCTGATCTCCCAGCAGTTTTTCTCCATGGATAACTACAAAATTATTTTTCATCCAAGTTGATAGAGGGTCAGAAACTTGTATTTCAGCTAACCTACAACAACAAGAACCAGGTTTGAAATACGGAGTTTGAATCTCATGAATTCAAGCAAGCCCTGAAGACATGGGGCTCAAAGTCATTTAAACACTTGGCCTTTATCGTTTTTAGCAAGTTTTGTATCATGGTAGTAACATGGATTTCACTGGGAAGGGAGTCATAAATTTACATACCTCTGAACTTGGACCATAGACTTCTCTGCACCTTTTTTTTAGACTAATAATAGGTTGCAAAGGGCTACTGTTTCCTTCGTAGTATTCTAGCAAAATAAATACACAAAAGTTACAAAGCATTCAGCATTACTGTGATGGAAACTATACAAGCAGTTTATAGTAAAGGCTGGTGGAGCCAATGTGACTTAGAAAACATACAGAAACGACCAGTGTGGTGTGGAAATTATATTCTCTACCTTAGCAATTTGTATGTCCTTCTTTGGTGTAAACAGCAGCATGCAAATTACTTCTTATATTTATCTTTACTGCAAAAGATGGGAAATAAAGGCAAAACCAGGTTCTCCGGTAACACAAGACTGATTAACTTCTAAAGGCTGAACCGGCCATGGGGGTGAGGACAAGGATTTGCACCGAGGGCTCTTTAGTCCTAACTTGGGACATTATTTTCTCCTTTCTCTAGTCCCTTCCAGCATGACTATTAAAAGCATTACTGGTTTAAAAAGCATGGTATTGGATACAGGTGCAGTATTCACAGCTATTTTTATTTGTTCCTTTGTGAAGAGCATGAATTATACTGATTTATTGCATATAATGGAAAATGTAACAGGTTCAGAAAAGACTTCACATCCAGGCAGACTCAAAAAAAAAAGAAAAAGGTAAAAAAGAAAGAACTGCTTTAACCGTCATTTGTTCTGGTACAAATTAAGCCCCGCTTTGCTAATGGTTCTATAAAGAAATCCGCGTTTCTATAGCGTTGCCAGAACAAGTGAGCGGCAGCGGAGGAGTTTTCCATGTTATCAGTGGCAGAGCGTGTTGCTGCTAATAAACTCACTTCCTCTTAGCAAAACGCGTGCCCTCGGTGCTGAGGATGTTGCTAAATGCATCAAAAAATTTAATCCTTCCCCTGGCAGGCTTTTTCATAAGCCAGAATGGTAATTAAATAACATCTTTCCGATAGCACTGCTTTCTTGACTCAACCTGTTTATTCATCTGGGGTGGAGATGTCTGCCCTTTGCTCTAAAACGCTGGAAAAACACGTGTTAGATCATGACATTTGAGGTAATTACAGATTATTTGAAACCTGCCGTTTTCACAAAGGCTTTAAAGAGGATGTCTCTGCCCAGCTGCATCTCTAGATAGAGCAGAGAGGATGAAGCAGTCTTTATGGGGAGTTTTAATCCATCTCCAGCGCTTTTGTTAGAAGTTTCCCTGTGATTTATAGACATTTTTCTCTCTTCTGTTGCTGTTTGCTTCGTTTGGGGGCTGTGAGTCTTTTTTCATAAAAACAATTAATTTTCTCTTTGCAAAATGTTTTTCAATGAGCTGCAAAATTTTCAAATTTATTATTTTTGAATTATTTAATCAGTTTAATTAGGATGTTCTTTACAGTTGGTGAATAGCTCACAAATAGGTGCAAAGAATTTGTACCTCTCTGTGCAGAAGTTCCCAGAATTTGGTCCTGTCATATCCAGAATTTTCTCCAAATTTTACCCCTAATACTGCCTCTTTTTTTTTCTGAAAATATTTTTTGATATTTTACAATTTTAAACATATGACAAAATATATAAGAAATAGAAAAGAGTGGGAAAACATTTTAAAAAATAATTTACTAAAACATAAATGTTGGCAAGTCATACCTCATCCTCCCATCATTAGCTTTTAACCAATTTTTCAGGAACCAATAATGCAGCTTGAAAAGTTATGCAAGACAGGAAAAATATCAAGCCTAACATTTAAATTTTGATAGTTTTGTAATTCTGTCAGCTGAAAGTTATTTTTCAGGAGAAAACATCAGCACCTTTAAAAGAAGAGGTGTAAGATTTATTTAAATGTATATATATATACATTTGGTGTTTAAGTCAGAAGTTATTTCTATTCCTATTGCACTTGGGCTTCTCTCAGCTAACCCAATCACAAGACGCTTGCCTAAGGAAGAAAAGTCTATCATTTCCACATATCTGCTGCAAGTTTATCTTTTACAAGGTCCTTGGAATCCTCTTGAGCAGAGAAGCAAGGATGGAGATGGTTATTTTCTAGTCATTTGCCTAAAGAAGCACGGTATAATTCACCTGAAAAGCACGTGTGCTGCACACTTGATGGAGAAATGATGTGGTCAGCACTTATTGCAAGAAAGGGCAAAAGAATCCAGGACTAAAGGACAGAAAAATTTACAACTGTACCTTTTGCGAGAAATTCAAATGACAGCTTCACTTTTCAATGGACTTGCTCTATTTGCTATCAAAAGAAAATTAAACGTGACCTGGATATCTTAGGACTGGTAGCATTTCATTTCACAGTGATGCTGGAGTTAGACTAATTCATAAAAAATCAAGGCAGAGTTTAGCAGATGTGGCTTTTTCAGACTTTGCAGGACAGTATTTCACCAGCACCATAGAAGTGAGTTGAGCTGCAGCAGCAAGTCCAGCAGCCCATTGGGTTGACTGAGCATCACTGTTACCTTGTGCCACTGACTGGGGAAAGCAAGACGTTACCTGCTTTAGACAGCCCATTCCTAGGGCTGCAGTTCTTTATATTCCACTTTATCGCCCCTTTTCTGCAGGGGAAATAGCTGTACTCCACAGCTATGGGATTTGCTCCTTGATAATATATAATAGGAACAATTCACCTGTTCTCTATTTTCTTTATAACAGCCATCAAAACACACTGCAGCTGTGGTTGCTATACTACCACGTTTTTATATAATTTTTGCCCATCTTGTTTTCTCTCACAGTAAATAAAACATTCTTACCTTAACATTAGCTTCTCTGATGAAATCATAGAAGAAAACTTTATATGGCATTTATGCTGCCAGTCAGAAACACCTGAAACAATTAAATCAAAGATTCATTTTAACATTATTATTACCTAAAGGAGCTGTTATTCCTCATTGTTTCATGATTTAACTCCTGCACACTGCTTGTGCCCGACTCAGCAAGTCGAAAATTTGAGCTGAGATTATAACTGATTGAATTTTAAATGTCAACTAATTTTACGAAGCAATCGGCTTCTGGATAAAACCAAATGTTAGTTAGAAAGTTCCCCCACCAGGGACAGCTTAGGGCTCTGCTTTGTTTGCTTTCATCTAAACCTGGGAGTCCTAAGAGGAAAGGCGTGAGAAGGAAATTATTGGGGAGGCAAGACGCAGACATTAAGTAAAGGCCAAAAGCAAAGAAGTGGATATGATGTTGTCCCAAGATCAACTCTCTGCTTGGATATTGCTGCCCCTATCTTGGCTCAGCAGGAATGGCTGCACTCTGATTTTACACTTATTTCACATTCGGATATCTATCTATCTATCCAGAGAAGAAACTATTGGTAGCAAATAATTGAAAGGTTTCTCCTGATTCTTCAAGGGCAAATGGATGAGCAATGACATTAAGTGTTGGTCAGAAGAATATCAAAGATTCAAAATGTTTTCTTTCCTCTCCTATATGCACATATTCACAGGCAACAAAATCTATGGCAGTAGATTTATTTATAAAGCAGTAATTCATTCTATTACTGACTGTTCCTCGGAATGAAGAAAGCAGAATTAACTGCTCTACTATGAAGTGTCTCACTTATATCCCATCCTAAACTACCAAACATTAATGTTTATTAAACAAATCCTCCAAAAATAATGAGTACCAGGAAACAATATTACCATATTTCAGTGCAGCACCAGTGAAAGTCTGTCAAATTTCAGACATCCCCTATCAAAGTCTTGTAGACGGTAAGAAATGCTTTAAAGGGAAGTGTAGATTTAGATGCATAATATGAATGTATTTATTTATTTCATACTGATAAAAGTAAAATTCAAATAAAAATGTTGTGAGAGACATGATTTTAAAAAGCATCCACAAGATTGGTAGCTTTTAACATATTTTGCCTCAAGGGCTAAAAAAAAATCAGGTATTGCAGACTTCATCACCCTCTTCCTTTTCAAAGAATTGTTAAAACCCAGTGGCAATAAAAATGTTCAAATTGTAACCCATAACAGTATATTCTATCATAAAACGGAACATAAGTTTATTCTCCAGTATAATTATTAACTTTAAACTAGAAATATATTAATGTATCTGATCAAACTAAAGACACTAACTGTTCTTATCAAAGACTGTTCCTATTAAGAGCTCCTAATCAGCAAATGATTGTGACTAGCATAGTCTGGAATCTATAATATAACAGGAAGATTCAGAATCCTTCACCTTTTAACATGACAAAGATTTTCTCCTAGTTTGGTTGTTTATTTGCTTTTTATTCCACCTCTTAAAGTAACACTAAGGAGAAAAGAGGCACAGAGTAAAGAGCAAGGAGACCAGCAGGCAGTCTGAAAGAACATGAAAAGAACGTGGAAAATGAAATTTTCCTATTTCCAAATTTGATTTTTTGAAGATTTCAAAAGTTATTAACATAACTTACAGAGGTAAATAGCAAGTATTGCAGCTTATTAAGGAACAGCCAATTTTAGGATAGGGATTGAATGTTATTGTTGATCTGCTAGTCGCTGCACCACTTAACACTTTACTAATATCCACTGACTATTTATGAGACATCTTATAAGTAATTTGAGATGAAAATGAGAAGTGCATTGTAAAATATAAAGCGGCATGAAATTACATAAATTCTATGGAGCAGATCTGTCTGCCTGCACCATCTTTGATGCACATCAGGGGAATATGGGAAGTTCTAAAACTACCTTTCATTTTCCTGATTTGAAAGTTTCAAGTGAATCAGCAAAGGAGGACACAGTTCACCCTGCAAATGCAATATTTGCTTTAAACTCTCGATTAACCTAAACTTGTTTCAAGCCTTCACTGGGTATGACAAAGGTATCCACAACATCAAGGGAGATTTAAGAGGGAGGAGAGAAAAACAGGGATAGTTCAAAAAAATGTCACCTATTTGTGTGACTATTCAGCAGTTTTGCATTTCATGATGGTTATTTCAGTCATCACCAAGGAGGACGGTTGCTTCATACCCTCCTAAATTTAAGAGTCAATTACTGCCACAACACAGCAATGCAAGAGCCTTTATCACACCCTTGTCCAGATGCCAGATGAATCTTCCCCCTCAAAAGTCTCCCTGATATCACAACATCCTTCTAAGTCTCCCCTGGCCACTATAGATCACTGATAAACCAGGGCATCTTCCAAGGACCCTGTTAGCAGAGAAGGATCCAGGTAACTCTTGCTTGGACAGCTCCAGTTTATCAGCATCATTAATTCATTGTGGTTCTCCCCCAATGAACACAATAGTCTAGTTATAATCACAGGAAGGCTCTGGGAATGTGAATTATTGCTCTTCTTCCCTCGTGAGGAATGCACTCCAAAATAGCTGTGGCATTTCCCCCTAATAGCCTCACATTTCACTTGTATTTAATTTGTTACCTGCTGTCTACCCCTGATTCTTTTCTGCACTGCTGCTCTCTGTCCCACTCTCCTCTATTTTATTTCTGCTTGTTATTCTTCTTTTGGGGCCCTTGAGAGAAATGCTTTGCATTTATCCACTTCGAACCGCAAATCCCTGGACTTAATCCAATGTTCTGAACTCTCCAGATCTTTCTATACATTCCACCTTTTTCTGTGCTGTGTTGGGACTAGGTGTCCCAGCAGTATTTCTAGTGTAAATCTTGGTTTTGACTCTCAGCCATTTAGTATCCCTGATGCAAAGGAAGGACAGCTACACAGCAAGTTCAACACCCAGCAGAAAATCAGATAAACTTGCTATTGATTTTGCTTTTCTTCTGGAAAGCTTTGCTGTCTGGCTACCAAGGGCAGCAGCAAAAAGGAGAAGAAGCAGGATGGGGCAGCAGGCCATAAGAAACACTGCAAAATGACCTGAACAGAAGGTGTATCATTTTCCTAAAAATGTGGACTGAAGACAGCAGAACTAACTTAAGAGGAGAAGTAAATCCCCTAAGATTGCAGAACTTTCTGTTCCTTTGTCTGCTTGGGTTGTTTTCCTAAAATTCTTTCTGTAACAGGGAAAAAACATGAAAGATGTCTTCACTGATCAATTAATAACTCTGCTAAGCTCATTGGCAATGTTCTATCCTTTCTCAAGGGCAGCTGCCCTTTGCAAAGAATATCTAAGAAATATCTTGCTTTTTTATTTTTTATTTTTTGCATTTAATGTTTTTTCTTGTTAAAATCCCATCTAAGGAAAAAGATACTTGGTCTTAATGGCAGTGATTTTTGGTATGGAAACACATGAGAAGACACAAAACTGAGGATGGCTGCTAGAAGAGAGCAAGAGAGAGGTTGAGAAAGAGCTTTTACTGCTTTTAAACAGCCTCCAAAAGACTCTTTGCAAGTTCATGATAGAAGTTACCAAAACCGCCTGCAAACTAATGGACCAAAGAGTTTCAACATAAAATCCAATAGATTTTAAATGAAGTTCTCAGGCTTAAGGCTCCAAGAATCTCTTCTGTTCCTATGAACAGCTCTTCCACCTTTAAACCAGGCTGAACCAACCCTGCTCCTTTTCTCACTAAACTAAAAATTCAAAATATATTTGAAATCTACAACGATTAGCAGGGTTGTCTCAAACAGATTTTGAGCAGCTTTTTTGAGAAATGTGAAAAATTTGGTACTTGGAGTAGTTAAAATGCGCTCTTCTTTAGCCCAAGAAGGTCTCTGAATCTGAGTGAGTTGATTCAAGATCCAACACAAATACGTTTCTTACAAAATAAAACATCAGGTTGATTTTGGTAACACTTCTGCACCAGCATACACAAGGTCAAACCACAAACCTGATGCTGGCAAGTTCTGTTTTTTTTTTTTCTGGGGGGTGCTTTCCTGTGCAAACTCATTAAATTTCCAAGCTAATTTCCAAGATACATCGATGCCCTTGTGGTCTGCGACTCACTTGTATCTGTCAGGGACTTTCATGCCCCTGAATCTGCTGAAGTCTCTTTAAGGCAGAGATATATTTGGTAAACGACTCAGGAAGCAGAAAACCACTCTCTTCCTCCTTCCTTCATCCTTGTACATCACGCTGCTTGTGCTGCAGTAAGAGAAAAGGAGATAAATAAAAAAACTACATTTGCAAGTCAAGGAGAAATAATAGGGTAGTTGGCAATGCAAATATAAACCCAACTTTTCCTGTATGTTCAGCAATTTTTCACACCTTCTTTTCAATACCATGACATGATCTACACCTCTGCTTCAGAGCTGAGAGCCTGTATTTGCTATCTAAACCATTTCCAGGCTAAACCGACAAAAATGATACTTTGACTTTAATGTTGATGGTATTTACGGCCTAGTCTCTAGGAGTAAAGAAGATTTCAGCTGCTTTCTTTTAGAGAGTGAGCTGTAGGAGCTGGTAATCTTGCTCCTGAACGAGATGGAGCGTTGGCATCGTTAACGCAAAGATGAAAACGCTGGACTCATTCCAGCAGAATCAGCATTTTTCCGCCTTTTAGCGAAGGTTTATAAAAAGTCTTATCAACACAACCAACAGCTGTCCCAGCTCTGCATGGTTTTGTGTTGCTCTTTTTAGACTTCTCACGCTGTCATACCCAGCAACCCATGGACATTCAGAACATGCTTTTGTTTTGGTTTGATGATGTATTTGTATATATTAAATGTTTCGGTACTGTGCTGCAGTAGAACCTGTAGGCCCTACCCAAGATGTATGATGTTCATCATGGCCATACCCAGGAGCCACCACCATGAGGGATCTCAGGAGGTTCCCAACTCACGTTTCCATGGTCCAGCTCTCACTAAACTGCTTTCCTGAGCATAAAGCATGGTCTTCCTCTGACATAAACCAGCAGCTCGGGTGTAATGTGTCAACAAGATTAGTCTCTGCCTTGCTGTAACACCTCAGGGAAAAGGATGTACGAGTGCTGTTCTGTGAGGTGAGCATGCAGTGTTTCTCCAAGGAAATAATGACAAACATTCCTGCATTTCCTATTGCTACACGGCCAGGTTTCAATGAAATAATGAAGCCTGTCATAAGCATTAATTTTTAAAGAGATGGCTGAAAATAAAAACGATGGCTTAGGGCCTTTCTGGAAATCCATTTAAGTGAGATTTGGCTGTTTTAAAGACCAGGAGACAACAGCTTTCACCAGCCCAAATCCTCTGGCCTTTCTACAGGTCATTTTCACAAGGACTCTGTTCATGCACCTGATTTTACCTCTCCTACGGATGCCAGCAGCACTCTGTAGGGTACATTCAAACCTATAGAAACTAGCTGCAGGTTGTTGCTGTATCTTCTTTATGTTGCACATATTATATTTTTACATTTAAATCTCTGAATGAGGATGCAATATTTATAAGTAGACCACTGCAGCTGAAAATAAAATACTTCTAGTCCTTCTTACTTCTTTTGATCCAAATTACTACCCTAATATTATATTAGTAGCCTAGGATGCCATAGGATACTTTGCTTTCTAGGTTATCTAACTAAAGTTATCACACAGCACTTACCACACTTATCTTAGGGAAAAGAAATGACAAACATCTAAGTTTAAATTGTTCCACGTGGTGACAATCAAACATGCAAAATTCAGAAGTTCTTTTTAACCCTTTGGCCTTTTCACTAGTCTAAGTTTATGCCCCAAAGTACTACATATAATCTCTCCTTAGGAGACTCATATTTTAATACTATTTTTATGATATTTTTGAAGATCAAGGTCTGGATTATATTAGGCAGGGAGGAAAGGAAGAAGTAGTATATGATTACATGAAAATTCATGAAATATGCTACATTGTGTGTGAGGTCCTTCTAAAAGAGTAGGAGGGCTTCAAACGCATTTTTTCAATTTCTTAAATAAACAAACATGCTTACTTCTATAATGTACTGCACACATATTTATGCATTTTCAAAAGGGCAGTTTTTCCCGAAAGACAATATTGACATTTTATAGAGGAATCCTAATATATCAGTTAAACATATGTTGACATGTGGTTAAAAACAACAACAGCAACGTCAACAAAAATATTACTTCTCCTAGAAATTGGGACACTCTGATCCAGGAAAAAATTTCTCAGCATTTCCCTGGAAGTAACATATAGTCTGTATGAATCACATTAAACAGAGAAACATTTTGAGTGTTTACGTAACCTAGGTTTGAGGAAACTTCTATCTTTCCATCCGCTTCATAGTGCTGAGGCTCCTTAATCCTGCACACACAGCAGAGTATCTTGAACTTTTCTTTTCTTTTAATGGATTTCCCTTCAATAATTAGATTTTTAAAGCTTAGATGGTTTGAAAAAAAAAATAAAAAATATTTTCAATAGCAGCATATATCTTTCCTGTGTCTGATTAGCTGCTGCCTTTATTTATAACTTGGAGCATGTGATAGAAACATAGAGAGGACGACATGAATCTTTCTGCCTGTGTTGACAGGCCAACTAATACATTACTAAGTTCCTCCTTTCTTGTTCCACTTACCTGTAAACCAATAGTGTCAGTGCAGAATTATTTTAGATATTGCAAGTATTGATGAATTGCAAAGGTTAAAATTAAAGTGTGATTTATGCTGTGATCAGCACCACGGTGCTAGAGCACCAAGTGATCTGTGCAAAATTATAACCATAAATACACTTCAGTTTTAACGCTAGGAGGTTTGCTGAACAGCTCTTTTTTTGTTGTTTCATTCTATCTTCTTTCCCCCTCACTGATACTGTAGCATAATAAATGCAAATAATTTGCTGATAATTATCATAAGGTCACTGGTTTTGGTGACTTTCTGAACAAAATGGTTTTACTCTATTTCAGGGTAGGCTCACCAGAAGTCCTACTTCAAATGCTGGAGTAAACAGAGTGGTGCAGAATGACATTTGGTAGGGACTACAGTTTATAAATTTGCTCATATAATTCACTGCAGTTCAGTGGCACCAAGCCTGAGAAAAGCAAGCTGGTCATTTTAGGAGCAGCAAATGCAACTGTCTTACCCATTTCCTCAGAAAAAGGCTGCTGGCATAGAATAAAAACACTGCAAGGAGAAATTCAGACATATCTTACCCTGGACGACAAAAGTATATCAGAAGGGTCTCATTAGAGTGACCTGTAGTACCAGGCTGGATAATTCTGAACCTAAAGAGTCCTTTTAATGGTCTAATTCTGTGATGCTGAAAGTCAGGATTTCCTGTGAAAATTTTTTTTGAGAAAGGCAAAGCAAGTGATAGAAATTGGATTTCTAAAGTCTTAAAGCTATGTCATTCCTAACATTTAATTTTGTTGAAATATATATTTGACTCTTCTTTAGTAATTCAGTGCTTACTTAACAGGGAAGAATCTTCTCTGGAGAGCAACCTCAGGGGGCAGATGTGTTATCATGGGGCTGTTCCATTTGGCTTACACAGAGATGATGGAATTCTCCAGCTCCTGTAGGAAAGGCAGAACCCATAACAGATGAATTGATCGCAGGTAAGCAGGAATCACTTGGTTCTCTGTTTGTAGCTTTTAGTCACTCCTGACAAGAGAGGGTGGCATGTCTACTGGCACGTGTTGGATGCCTCAGCTGATTTTAGGAGGAATCCTTGTGGAATGAGGGGCTGTGGAAAACTGCCCAAGCGAAGGATTTTCACATTGCTCCTCTGAACAGTGCTGATATTTCCCAAGAGAGAACTCCAGCAGTTGTCATTGAACATCTCTGCAACTCCCACTTATATTAATGAAACCTTGCAGTGTGAGCAGAAAGCTTGTTTCGTCCAATTCAGCATTTCTTCCAAAAGACAGAATTTACTCTGTTCACTTTGGGGCAGGGTAACATTCTGGGAATTCATCAGACACGCAGTTATTTATTCTTATTCTGTCTAAATTAAAGACAATCTTAGAGTTGAAGAGAAAGATTTAAAAGCATTTTTAAAAACAGCCTTAATTAATTTAGTTTGATCTAGCAATTATCATTGGAAATTTTGACATGGAAGACAGAGGTTAGAAATAAGAGAAAGCGCAAAATTCACAATTAAAACCTCCTTCAGCTTTAGTACAACCTCAAATCTAAACACTCTGAGTAGGTTAGAACAGTTTACATAACAAGGAATTCTGCACAAAGAAGTACGTAAAGAAATTTCCTTCCATTTGTGATTAGATTATTTTATTTAGGATATGAAACTGCACAAAAGCTTTTGTGCTGCTTTTCAGAGAAAGTCCACAGTGCATTAAAAGTGGTTGAACCTTATATTGAATATAAATGAATGAAAAAATTTCTAACAATATAGAAGAATATTCCTTGAAATACCTAAGTGTCTGCAGCATAATTGTAATGTTATTTATACTAACTTCCTAAAGTGGAAGCCCAATGAAATAACACAATTAAAAACACTAGATGATAGGGTGTTTTTTTTTCCTAAGTTGCTTCTTATAATTGTATTGATTAGCAATTAATCATTCTATTTAAAAGTCAATATTAACACAATTGCAATGGATCAAACTTACTCTGAAATCAATTCCATAGTCATGGCATGACCTGTTATGAAGTAATGACAATGCTAATCTTGCTCTAAATCCACTGATTTATCACACCATTATACACTCATAAGGCTTCAGTTTGTTTCCAAACCAAAAAGAGGCAAATAAATAAATAAATAAAAATTAGTATTCAGTGTTGTGTCTTTGTGCCTGCCCATTTGTGTTTGAACTGAGGCTAGAGAGTCCATCAGTCCATATTAATTTTAAGGAAGAATTTGAACAAGGCGTCAGAAACATTCCTGGGATACTGTAAGGCACCGCAGTGCTGGTAGTCCAGGCTCCCTAATAGCTTCTGACACGGATGGGGATTTATGTCAGATGAGAATCTAGCCCTCAATTTCTAGCTCATTTGAGGTAGTCATTTAATAATTAGAACACAGAACTTGGAAACAGTAAAATTCAGATTCTGTTTCTCGGGAAGAAAATTTTAGATTCTGTTTCTCCTTTAAGGCTAAATTGCTGGCATGGTTTCAGCCTTTCTTTCCCTTTTCTATGGGGAAAGAGCATCATATGGCATTTTAGGAACTTAGGAATGCTGTAAAGCAGTCCCAGATTTCTGAATAAAGCCTGGGTGTTCAGAGACTACCTCCTCATCACAAGCTCTGTTAGCAGAGCCTTCAATCACGTGCAAAACCCAGGGCAGCTGGACCCGAGCTATCTCCCAAGCTAAGGGGACAAGGACAAGGGTTTGGGGACAAAAGAGCATTTCCAAGCACACGGCCACATCTCCAGTTTAAATGGTTTGCAGCCAAGTGGAAATACAGCGTAAAAAAGGCCCGTCCATGCTGAACCAGCCTGCACTCAACTGTTGCTAAAACCTGCCAGTTTTAAACCCTTTACCCGACAGAGATTCCCACTGTTTGCAGGAACAGGAAAACTCCTTTGGCTGTTAATGGTCACTGCCGCGAAGAACCCGCCTGAGACATGGTTCCCATCACAAAATAGTAGGACACACCAGCATATAGAAATAAAAAATAATAATAAAAACCCCTAGCTGAATTAATTTCTAAAAATAACGCGTCATTCTCACTGCTTGCTAAACACTTTGGCTGCCCCAAGTTTTAGCACTGGCTAATTGCTGCTATGAGTAATCTTTTACAGGCCATTTTCGTATTCTGTAAATGTGTCTCTCGCCCCTCCTGATTGCATATCTAATGTACTGTGAACACAAGAAGCTAATAATATTACATCTGCTGCAGGAGCTGAGATGCATGGAAAAGAGCAGACATTAATGGTTTGTATTATTTAGTGTTTTAAGGCTCTTGACTACTGGCATTATGCAAAGTAATGGTCATTTTAGCGCTTTGGCGACTGCTAAATTTTCACAAGGACATGCTACACGGCCTGGAGCATCTCTAAATAATAATAATAGGATCAAAATAAAAGTATCTGGCTTATAATTACATAAGATGCACTGCAAGCTAACCTCAACTGATAGTATTCACTGAACTTAAATAAGACCTTAGTTCTGCAGCAGAAGCCTCGGGGACTTGTGTGATGCTGGGAAAAAATGAAGGGCAAAATTTCAATTATAAAAATGCTGCAAGAACTATCTAAGCGGTTATAATTTGGGCTCTGTGTAACTGTAAAACACCATTTTCTATTTGTAGTAGAGCATTTTTTGCACAGTACAAACTTTGTGATTATGTTCCATATTTTGTTGTGTTCGCTTCCCTTCTGTCCTGTTAAGTGATTCCCTACAAAAGACATGCCCAGGCGGCTGAAAATACCTTGTGCTTGTTCCGAAGTCCAATATAACACTAGAAATGTTTGGAGAAAGCCCATCTTTGATCCGCAGCTACACAGGGACTGCGGACATTGAATGTTTCTTTCTAGAAAGCTTTTGGAAATGGATTTTTTCAGGAAAGTTGCAAAATCTGTGCCTTAACATTGGACCATTCTTCCTTCTAGGACCTGAGAGAGACAAGAAAGAAATCCAATATGCTCTAAAGCCTGCAATGAAGAATAGCAAATGGGAACAAAGGGAAAGCATTAAGGAAAATATCCTAGAAAGCTTAGTAACAAAGATGCAAAACAGTCATATAATATTGACAAAATGATATAAAACCAGATGACTTCAGTATTCTTGTTCATCAACAGCCTCACCATCAGTATTCCTGTTAGATATCTTTCCAAAAACTGCTTGCTAGATTATTCTTTCTACTGATTTTGAAGTGTATGAACCAGTTCTATGCCATCCGTTTCCATTTTGTCTCATCTTGATTATCAAACAACACAGGCCAACTTACTGAAATATTTTCAGACTTTACTATGCGGCTGGGCTCAGGGATCATGGTTAAACTGGAGGAGAGGAGATTTGCTGCTGATAAACTTACTTGTTTCTAACAGCAGCCAAGGAAACAAAAAACCCACTACGAATAAAATTGATGATTAACTGAAGCAGTTCTGCAACTGAGGCAAAAAGCATATCAAAACAGAACTCTTGTTGCAAAAAATACAGCCTTTCACTGAAGCAAAGGGTAAAACTGAAGCTGCTGCCGATAGTGGATTCACATTATCTTTTGAAGGCTTAACATCAGTCTTCTGTATTTCTGAAAATAAAGTTCTCCCAAAGCTGTAAGGCATAACATACAAAAACACCGGCCCTTAATAATTTACAAGGATATTTCTAGAGAAGCTGCAGTGCATCACTTACATGGCTTGGAACATGGTGCCCTAAGCACTCACGGATCAAAACCTTCAGATAGGTATGTTAGCTTCACCTCGTGTTAAATTTCTTTTAAAAAATGAAAGAATTATGAAACTGAGACGATACCCAACTAGGAACCACTCAAAGAGAGAAAAGAGGGTCCGAGTTGTCCAGTATAAGTGTGTGAGGACGGTTTTCTCTCAGATCTATGAAGATGGCAGCTTTGGAAGCAAATATCCTAAATGCACCCTGTGCGCTATGCCTACAGTTTATAAAAGCTATCACAGATTTGCAAGCTGTATTTCTACCTGCCTGCCAGCTACACGTAAGCCGTAGGGCCCTAAAGCTTTTCCCACACAACTCTGTTGATTATTCACGTCAGAATAAGACCAGCAGCTCATTTCTCGGGAAGAAACCCAAACTACCCAGCGCTCTAAGACCATGAGATGCAACCCAGATTTCAACTGCTCCGCAGGCTAGACACAGTCCCTGGCAGTGCAGAATTGAGCACGATGTGAACACGATCTTCGAGGAGCGTTAAAAGGAGCCCCAGGCAAGCACTGCTCCGTGAACCAGCCAGCGAAGCTTGCTCTGCACTACCAGTCCATGGAGCTGTGGAAAATACTGGGTCTGTTCTTATAAGCAACCATGCATGTCCCGTTTGGAGCATTATTGTGTTTTTTTTCCACAGAAACACACTGATATTCGGTAGAATAATTCTTTTTTTTTTTCCAAGAGGGAAATACCCTAAGCATCATGTAATACACCTAAAATCCTTCTCCAGCAGATGCTCATCCATTCCCAGCCATGTCCAATATTAGCAATACCGTAGCACATTTATCTCCTACCAGGCACCAGCTAGCCATAAAACCACCCTGTTCCTGCACTAACTGGAGACACAACGGCCGTGTTAACAGTTGATCATCCACAANTATTGTGTTCTTTTTCCACAGAAACACACTGATACTCCATAGAATTCTCTTTTTTTTCCAAGAGGGAAATATCCTAAGCATCATGTAATACACCTAAAATCCTTCTCCAGCAGATAGATACTCATCCATTCCCAGCCATGTCCAATATTAGCAATACCGTAGCACATTTATCTCCTACCAGGCACCAGCTAGCCATAAAACCACCCTGTTCCTGCACTAACTGGAGACACAACGGCCGTGTTAACAGTTGATCATCCACAAGCTTGGATCCGCTGGGGCTGCACTTCACCATAGGCCTCTCCACCTCCATGGAGAGCTGCCAATGTATTCCAGCTGGAATCTTGCCGACATGCTAAAAATACCCAAGCACAAGGCTAATGCAGTTCCAAGGGCTCCCTTGAGTATATCTACTGATCCGAGCTAGCTTTAAAGCAACCCATATCCTGAATGCACCACGTTCCCTATATGTTGTTTTTCCAGATATTTTTCTGGTCTCCTGGATGGGTTTTCAGTCAGTCTGCCAAGCTAAGTGCTGTCCCTGTCATACCTCTGCATACTTGCACTTTATTTAGAGTTAGTTTGAGTCTACACAGCTGGGTTGAAGCCCTGCTCTTGGATTTCGGCACCAGGATAGTCAAATCCACTTAGGAACTTTGGAAAATACAGCTTTAGGCCTTCAAACTTACCTAAAAAGCAAGGTGACCTATGGGGATAATTCAGTAGAAGGATCAGAGAGAGAAAAATTTCTTCCTCTCAGAGTCTTACACATATTTTATAATCTTTTCATGTCTCAACTGTTGTAATCCACACTTAGCTATTAATTCACTGAAATTGGCCTAGCAAGCAGGCGAGCTCTGTTTGTAACCCACAAGCTCCTCGAATGTCGATATTTGCCAGCAAATCAAATGTAAATACAAGGTAATGTGTGCTCTGTGAAAGCTCAGGAAAATTATCAAGCGACATACATTGCCATGTGAAATAACTCAAATCAAGCACGGTGCCTTCCAAATGAGCAGAGAGGAGCGTGCTGTACCGAATTTAAAAGGTTCAATTCGACAAAGAGTCTGTTAATGAACCAGCAGGCATATCCAAGGGGATATTGAAATAACTCAGATCAGCAGCTAGGGTTATTTATTTCGTTCATAATTTTATTTACTAACTCAAAAACATTGCACCAAGTGGGATGTGGAGAAATCAGAGATTGAGAAATGGTAAAAAATGAAAGAGAACCGTCAATTCCAGATTAACGGGAAGAGAAACAATTCCTTTTCCTTAACAAACTGCTTTGGGTTGAAATGAGACTCAGCAATCCTGACTAGCACTGTTCTTGTATTAAATATATCCATCTTGAATCTGGCATCTAATTCTGTGGCAGATTTCTTCACAGGTTATTCATGGGTTATTTTTACAGCTTTCTATTAGCGGTTACAGAAACTCGGTTCTCTATTGCTGAAGAGAGAAGCTAGAAAACATAACCCAGGCACCCGAAAGGCTTTGAAAAGAGAATTAAAAACATCAAATATGAACTTCAAAACTCAGTCTCACACATTCTGTGTGAGATGCTTAATATGGGGATGGGAATGTGTGGTTAGCTGGTAAGACAAGGCAAGGGGCTGACTGTGCATATACTTGCATATCAATTTGTATAGTCGTATGAATTATTAACAGGTTATTTTCAACAATAGCATCCAGAGTAATTCCACAGTAGTGTCCACAGCATTTCTAGGTTCCCTCTGTCATTAGTATTAAAAGCTGCACGAAGCACAGCCCAACTCCTCTTGGCTTTCTGGACTAGCTGAATTTGCTGATTTTTCTTGGTTCAACTTTAGTACTTTATTCTGCACTAAGTTCTGTACAGGATTAGGTGTAAAATAAAATGCTAAAATCTACCCACTGTCTTCTTATGGAGTGTTTGCAGTTCTAACATAATTCAATCTCACAGAATTTCTAAGTTTTTATTCCTTTTTTTTAAAAAAATAGTACATTTCAAGAATTCATTAACAGCATAAGCACCAAAATATTTTATTAATCTCAGTTTAGACTCCCTGAAAAGAGTTAAAAGGATAATCATTTGGTCAGTGGTCAATATAACCGCACTAAAACAATATAGCTATTTTTGTTTACATTGTTCAAAGATAAAGTGTCACGAACTTTAAGAAACTGGTAAAAAAATGATGGTGGACATAATAGTGGAATTTTTTGCTAATGAAAGTATGTTTTGGATCTAAATTTCCTTGAAATCTGTAAAAGTTATGGACATCAGTTCCCAGCCCAAACATCCTCCAACTCTTGATTCATGGTCTCCTTACCTTTCTCCCCCCGTCTTTGAGGGTAAAAGTGATTCACATTACCTAGGTATAGTATAGGTATGAAGAGAGTAAGAATTATATTGTAAGTCTGATCATTAAGGCATTGATCTAGGAAACATTGAATAGTCCTTCTTAAAATGAATGCATTAATATAAAGTAGCATAACTTCAGGTGGAAAGTTTGAGCAGTAGCCTCCTCCTCATATTCAAAACCAGCCACTGAAATCATCCTCAGACGCACACTTCTCGGGATCAAAGAGAGAGGATGGAGAAACAGGATGGAGAAATCATTTCCAAAAAGCTTTTGGAGATGCTGGAGCAGGTTCTGCCTCACCTGTGCCTTTGCGACAGAGCAGTCTGCTGAGCAGCTCTACATCTTCCTTTCCCATGGGAAGGATTTTTGCAGCTGTCTTGCTGCGTGTTTGTTCAATATCCCTGGAAGTGCTTTGTCCTCCCCAGAACAAGTTTTGCTCAGTTTATGTGAGGTCATGCCCCTAAATTCAGAGCAAATGTGAATGCAACTTCCAGCTATAAAACTGACAATACCTGGAAGCCTCAATAGCCTGTTTCCTTACCTCCTTCTGATGCTATAGTCTTAACGAGCAGAATATGTGTATATTCCCTGAGTAGTAACTTGGCATTATGTTTCCTTATATGACATGAAGTTAAAAGTTAATGTGGCCTGCATTTACAACTCTAGTACATTCCTTGGTTATGGATGTGCCTAGACCACCAGAGAGCCATGTCCATCCAATTGCTCAACAGAGCAAAATTTATTTGAAAAATGAAAAAGTTCTTCCAAAAATATGATCTACTATTACTAAAAGAGTAGCTGTTAAATTATTTTAAATGACTGGGTAACCATAGCCAGTGCATATTGCTAGTATAAGCTTCAAGCCAACATAAAAATTGAGTTGCCAAAATCCAAGAGTTGCTGAAAAGCTGCAATTCCCATTGGCAACAAACCCGACTCCTTTCCCCTCTACCTGCAACAGGGAGCCAGCTGCTACCAGTGTTCCAGGGCCCCTTCCTTGGGGAATTCCCCAGAATTTAGTTTTAAATTTTGGTTCCTGCTGTAAATGGTGCCCAGCACCTCTCAGGACTTGCTCCAGTTAATAAACTATTTTCAAGGACAAATTAATGAAGAAATAGAGGCAGAATGGCTTATAAAAAGCTGAGAAACGAGGTGGGGAACAGGATCTCTTGCACCTTCTTGCAAATCATGTGCAGTCGTGAGCAGAGCACCTGCACAACTGCATTTTGGGATCCCTATATTCCAGATGGAGAGAAGATGAAAAAAAGTGGGACGCATTTAGTCTCCTCATCTGTTATTATCTTGTAATCATCACAGTTTAGTGGTTTAGTATAATGTCTGGTAACTTCTGCCCAAGAAAGGCCCTGCAATGAGATTACAGGAGACCTGAAGGTCAGTTCTGAACTGTATGGTCTAAAGCAAATGTGATGTCCACCTGCACTATATTCATCTCTAGAAAATGTTGGACAACAAATAGGATAAGGCTGGAGGTGTTTAGTGGGCAGAGAGAGAAAACTGAAAGCAAAATGCTTGCTAGTTGGTGTAAATATCAAGGAAAATCTTACCAGAACACTATGGGTTTCACACACCATGATATTGATGTCCATTACCTTGATTATTAGCTTTTTATAGTCAGTTCTGCTTAAGGTACAATTGTTTTGGCAGAGAGTAGATTGTTGCATTTGGAAACCTATTGGACAAGAATAAAAATAAAAAAGAACACTAAGAACCTTCATACACCAGATACATGGCATTTTGTAGAATAAATGATTTTTGATTTGAGGCCTTCTCTTCAGTTATCCAGCTGCCAATTCTAGAAAACAGAGTATTCCGAATCCACTAGCAAATATCTCTACTACAAAGTAGGTTTCCCCTGCAAATGCAAACTAAATAGTAAATGACAGGATTTTCTATGGAATCAAATTATATTAAGTAAATTTCTCATGACCCACCTTTTACATTCAATACTGTCATGATTTACAGAAGCTTTTGCCACTCCTTTTCACAGTTAATTTATTGCATAGCTTTTCTCTTCCCCTCTCAGAAGAGGCAAGGCAAAAACATGGAGTTATAAATTACATTTCTTTTGCCAGCAACTCATTACATAAATTAAAACCGACTTTATAAAGAAGGAACCTACTTCAGATTCTCCCTTGTAAAAAATAAGGAGAAAAGAAACAGCTAAAATAAATAAATACATAAATAAATTCCTTAACCTTGTACATTTCAGGTCACTTTTTATAAGCTCTTTTCATGAAACTGCAATATGTAGACTAATTTATAATCTCATAAAAATACCTCGTGTATGATAGAAGATGAATAGATGCACTCTGATTTTTTCCCATACATCCATTGTAATAATTAATATCCTAGTCTCCTAACAGCTTTCTCCTCAAAAGAAAAGAGGAGAGAAAACAACAAAGGAAATATTCCCTGGGCACAATATTATTTTTGTTCTTGAACTCTCAATTTGCATATTTGTGTTCAAAGAATAACATCCTCTGACATCTCCACAGCTACCTCTCTATAGCAAAATAGCATCTTTCTCTGCAAGCAAGAAGTCACCACCTTGCACACTGCCAAATGATGTATTCTAATCAAAGAATTTTACACTGTGACACATTTCTTAATTGAAAAATAGTCCCAGTTCCTATTTTGAAAATTATCGACGAGGCTTCTAGAACTTGCTTCAAACACACAGGTTCCCAAGGGCAGAAAATATTTATATCAAGCACCAGGAAATGTCTGTGACCACTTTATATTTTACATCAATATTCATCAGCTGTAGTACAAATTCAAATTAAGTGTTGGTAACCAAACATTATTACTAACCTGTTGGCTGTTGTGGCAATCCATGAAAAATCAGTCATTCCTTGCAATTCACTTTCCTTTATATAGATATTTACATTAGGAAAACATGAATCACAGGATCTTCATTTTAACCATCCTTCGATGAAGGATCCTACCACTTTCTGAAAGAAATCTCAACACAGAGATAGGGAAAATAAGTAATATTCTGACAAATTAAATAGTCATATTTCTGATACATAGCGCAACCTATATCTGATGCATTTGCAGTAGCTGTAATTGTTAAACATATTTATTAAACACTATAATATCCTGTTGTATACATACAATGACGTTTATTGCAGATAGTCTGTTGACTCAGCGGTACAGCTGATTTTATCTCTTTCCTATGAAAAATATGACTATGAATAGCCAGAAAAGAAACATTACCTTAAAAGGTATGAATGGTTTGTTATTTAGGCATGTTCTCCATCAGAACAAAATATATAAAAAAGTTACAAGAATTGAACAGTCCTGAAGTGGGAGGATGTAAATTAAAAAAAAAATTAAAAAGTGGAGGATGTAAATTAAAAAAAAATTAAAAATAAAAAAAAGTATTGTAACAAATGGTCAGAGCACTCCATTAGGAGAGACATGAGCATTTCATACTCGTTCCACTGGTACACACTCACTGGAAAAGGAAAACAACAAAGCACATTTTTGGAAAAGACAGTGAAGATTCCAAGAAGAACTGTTCTTTTATGTCCAATAAAGCAATTAATTCTGGGGTAAGGAGACAGAGCAGGCATAACTTGTGGGAGATGGACAGTAGAGATTGCAGGCAAAGAGTGTGAGCGCTAAACTATAAAAAGGGAGTTTGGGAACTAACTGTAGATTAGCAGATTTGCTGAAAGAGGTTCCCTACAAGCCCAACTTTGCCATTCAGGTCCTCTGAGCTGATGCAAGTAGGCCCAGGACGGAAGGATTTACAAGTTGTTTTTCATTGCCTTGAATTTCAAACCGTCGTGGCACCACCTTGTCCTTTAAAAAGTTGGCAGCTCTCTGCGATTTTTATTAAAATATCCGTGATGCTTCTTTTTAATTTGTCAAGCGAGGGCCAGCACAGGTGGCAATGCAGAACAGGGAGATCCATGTGCAGCAGAAGCAACCTCCAAGGACATTACCCTGCTGTCAGCGCTCATTGCAAACTCCTACCGACTTCTGTGAGATTTTTCCATGGTTGATGATGCCGAGTGTCACTGCAGATTCTCTTCACCTCCTCGGCAGGTAAACAATAATCCTCGAACATTGAGATAAATTCACTTTGCTTTGCTTCCGCTTTCTGCAGGGATATCTGGAAGAAATAAAGATACCCGTCCAGTTCAAATGTGATTTAATAAAACAGTGAGTTCTATAAAACCCTGCAGGTTAAGGCAGTATCCATGGGCATCCACAACCACCTTCCACGGAGGGGAAGGAGCTACAAAAGTATCAGCCAAATATATGATATACGGCCTGAAGGAGACATCATATTGACCTAGAACAGGTGCCTGTTGTCTTACTCAATGGAAAGACCAGCTGAAGAGCTAGTAGAAAGGCAGATATTTCACTTAAATAAGCCTGTGCGTATTGGCTCGTAAATGTATGCAGCTAGAAGAGAAAAGAAGTCATCTAAATTCAAATAAACCAGAACGCCAAGGCTTTATATAAAGCTTCATCTCATCTTGTAATCTGAAAAAAAATTCATAATATACAGGATTTTACAGGATTTTGTTCCACATATGAATGAAAATAAAGTTCATGGATGTCCAAGGTAAAAAGGTTTTTAAAAGAATCTGGAAAGTTTTATGTGAAATAGAGGTATGCTAATAAATAATTTGTCTTGATAAGATGGAGTGAATGCTCATCTGATTTTACCGTTCTTTAAATGTTTAGTCCCTCGTAAATTTTGATAACGGAATCACTTGCATAGAAATTCTTGGGGTTTATCATGCTATTTCTCAGCAGTAGCATCAGTCTTAGTGTGGCTACAAAATATTTGCAGTTTATTATCTCTCATCTGGCTTACTCTGTATACTTAAATGGACATACTGCAGTTTCTACCAGAATGAAGTTCCAGTATCCTTCCATTTTCTTTTTATTCCTAAATTTTTAATCCTAAAACATTGTTAAACTATTTTCCGAGATTTTGCTCCTATATCTGGAAGCTGTGAAATCAAGAGAAAAGAGTATGCAAGATAGGAAGAAAACTTAATCTATAAGCAGCATCTCAATAACATTATACATCACTAGATAGCTCAACATAATAAAGTTATACATCCTGATGAAGCGTCCTGGAGGAATAGCATATTTTACAACATAAAATGGAAAAGTTTAAATCTCTTTCTAACTCTAATTTGTAATGCATTATGAGCAGTACTCACGCAGGCCTATTCCTGTAATGATGACTTAGTTCCTAACTCGAGAGACATTAGCGCTACTTGTCCAACTCCAAATCACAGCAGAATGATTTTAGAAGGAATTCCTGGATATTGTGTCTTATTTAAATTTATGTGAACTTCAAACTACCTGCTCTTTTTTATTATTATTTATTTTTGTTCTTACATATGTATGTCCTAGAGAACACTGGAAAATAACAGCTCCCCTGACGTATCAGAAGGGCATTGAAAGATAGTCTGTTTATCATGAGGGAGATGACAAAACAAAAGCTTTAATAAGTTTAATTTTTGGATTTGAAATTTTTCCTGTACAGTAGAGTAACTAGGAATAGAAGGATGGTGTTTTATACTAGATAGATAAAAAATTAGAAAAGAATAGCTACATGTTGCAGCATTCTTTTTTCTTCCCTTATATGTTAAAATAAGAGATAAAGGGGAAAAATTCTAAGGTGATTAATTATCTGGTAACTTCTTTGAAATATGCAAAGAAGTTTCTTCTTTAAATAAAATCAGAATAATAGACAGTTTCTAATGCTGAACATCACAATATATTTCTATAGGAAACATCACATCAAGATCGAGAGAGCTGCTGGGAATTGAGGTGATGCAGTTGAGATCAGGCTATATATGTTTTTATGTCTGGGGAAAGGATCGATTTTCTTTCATGATGCAGTTATTCCTCTGAAGACTCAAAGAAGAGGCACCTGCTTTTATCAGCCTTAAAATGTTCTGCTCCTTCAGAATGAGAGTAGCTGCTCCCATTTTCAAAGAACAAACGAATGGTCAAGATTAAAAGCTTAGCAAAATAACAAATATGTTAACGGGCCCCAGCAAAGGAAATCCTAATGCCTAAAAATATTAAAGTTTCCAGGACTTCCCAACAGCACAGCTTTTTCCTGTTATTTGTCTTTGGTACCAGCATTCAAACATGGGGTCTCTGATCATTAATCTGTTCTTTGGTGATACTGTTAGCACAACAACATTTCATAGAGACTGATGGACTGTTTCTCTCTGTCCTCCCCATGTACTGCTCAGCTACAGCTAAAGATTTCATGTGCTTTCAAGTACGTATTCTAGCAGAGGTGGGAAAACACCTACATCTCCCTTTAATTATTCTTTGCTGTTTCTAAAATACTTTTTTAAGAGGATATACCATCTACAAGATGCCATCAGCAGAGTTTCTGGGGTTGATAACTGCACTTTTAACTTCCAGCCCTTGACTATAGTATTTCTGCCACATTTGGCAGATCACATATTTGGTCACATATTTGACCTTTAGGAATAATAGTATGGAGTGGTTTAAGCCGAGTAATTTCAGTTAAACAACATCTTGAAGAAGTTAGAGGTATCATTTGTCTAAACAGCTTTCCAGAATTGTCACAAGAACCATATATGCTTAGTGCCCAGTCTCTTACAAAGTGGAAATCTATAGAATTTTTCATTTGGAAAACTTCTAGAAAATTTGTCCTTTGCCTCTCTTTAGCCATCAGTCAGGTCATTCCTATTTTCCTACATCTTTGAAGGATATTACCTTGATCTATTGCTTCCCATTATATTCTTTGCTAGATCTATATAGCTCCCTTTTTTTTCCTGCTCATACAGTTATTTGTTTAATTTTGCTTGACCTTAGAGTTGTGCTTCTTCCTATTATCCAACAACCCTAAAGATTTTTTTATGTTTTATAGTGTTTGCTTTATCTCTCCTATTCTGCACTATTTTCTCCTAGTGCAGTTATCATTTTACAGCAAAGAAAGAAAGTCCCTTCTGAGTTCAGGCAGTTTTAGTTGAAACTTCACTCACAGCTCACAAGCACCGGCCATCCGAGGACAGAGTTAGAAATGTAATAATAAAGATGTTCCTAAACAGAAAAACTTAACAAATTTTCCCTGAAGTTTGCTTCATTGATTCAGTGGATTGACTGAAATTGTTAGAAAATGACATTTTGGAGTTTCACAAAAGGTTGACATATTACTGTACCGCTTTTTGAAATACCAGTAATTTGGGCTTGGAAATTTGGCTATTAAGTATGGCTTGAGGCAGAAAGAAAATGAATAAAGATAAAACATCTCATTGTTCTAAAAATGATTGTCAGTTTTCAGTTTATAATGTTTTTGAGTTTATAACGTTTGAGACAAGCATCAGCTCAAACATTGTAAAGTGAAAACTTAAAATCAATGATAATGATAGGTATTATCATGCTGTTACATTTGTCATGTATTGCTTTCAAGAAAAGAACCTCACAAAATTCAGGAAACTTTCATGAAACAACTAAAAATGCCTTGAAAAATTTATTTGAAGCTTGACTTTTTTTTTTTTTAAAGACTTTAGATATAAGCATGATTTTCTTTTAGATTTAGATTTTTTTCTTTTTAGATTTTTTTCCTGTAAAGGCCTTAGAGCTGTGTGATGAACAGAGTTTAGAGATTTTTAGAATCTCTGCAAGTCCCTGAGAAGTACTTTTCTGAGAAAAAAAAATGTGAACGCCAAGAAAGTTGTTGAGAGAATAAATCATCTGCAGTAACTTAGGTAAATAAAAGATCTCCACACTATATGTTTGAGCTGGCTCAAGTAACTTCCATTTCTTCTAAAAAGAAATAAACTTCAATATTACAGAAACTTTTCAGAAGAAAATTAATGGAATCCACTAATTTACGAAAAATCCAAAAAATCCCAACAAACTAAACCACCAGATTATCACAACAGAGTGATTTTCTGGAGCAATTTTCTACCTAATCTACAGTTTACGACTCCCTCTTCTCCTCCTATGGGGAATTTAACACTTCAATCAATGTGTTCAGCCCTTCAGACATTCCCAGGCATTGCCAAGGGCCAAAGGGCTCCCGGAGGAATGGGAATGTTCCCGATTTTTAGCAGGTTGCCAGGTGGCACCTTCCTACTTGAGATGGAGGGGCTGGAGGGTATCTGGTTGGCTTGACTTAGGAGCAGAAGCGTCATTAGCAAATGACAAGCTGATAAGAGCCTAGGATCTGCCACTACCTCTCAGGATAATGCGAGAAGGCATCATTCTAACGGGGAATTTCAATAAATCCAGCTTCAGTGCTGAGATTGCAGGATGTGCATTGATTGCAATTTGCATCTGAAGCACATGCAGCTCAACCCCCTTGTGGGATGTTCAAGAAAACTTTCCTGGAACAGAGTCAGCACTTGCTTTATCAATGAGGTTCAAAGTCCTTATCAGCTCAAAGGATAAATTTATATAAAGTTTCTTGAAATATATGCTGCCAGAAACTTCAGGGGGGTTTATTTCAAATTCCTAGTTGAATCTGAAATCTTAGCAGAAAAAGGATGCTCCCGAAAACTTTGAAAAAATATTTCTGAGATTTTGGAAGAATTGTTGCTGCGTGGTTGCAATATTAATCAATATCAATATAGCATATCTGCTTTTCAAATGACATCACAAATGATCACATCTGCTTTTCAAATGACATCATAAATAAAAATGATCTGAATATATGGCTCTGTGAACTCTGATCTACAACTAATTTGGCTGTTTTTAAAGATATCATTTTCACCACAGCATTAGTAATAATAATGGAGTCAAATATTCTTTAAATATTCTATTTAAAAAGTAGATTGGCTAAGAAGATGCTTAGGTTTCCCCTGGATCCTACAGTAGACAGAGATCTTCAGCAACCATTCAGGGTTCTGTGTGGTAACCCTATAGCAAAAAAAAAAAAAAAAAAAAAACAGGCATAAAAGACCATTTTGGATCTGTAAAATTTGGTACTTAACTTTACTCAAGTTTCTGAACCTGCATATTGGAATAAACTTTCTTATACATTAGAATACATAGGTTAATCAAACTGCATCTTTGGGATTTCTAAAATGCAAAGGGCTTTGACTCATCAAGGAAATATTTAAAAAAATCCTTAATTTATCTTTTTTTGCTTATGACAACCACATCCTATCTTCTTATGAATTCACCTTTTTACTTGCAAGCCAGAGATTTTTCTCATTTCTCTGAGATGATAAAAAGACAGAGCTAACACTGTATTAATAAAACTACAGTCTGTCAGAGTGAGGAATCGAAAAAGGAAGCAGATCAGGTAGAAGTTCCACTATTTGACATGCAGGTAGGCACGCAGAAAGGATCCAATTCACACTCCTACTGAGAGAAAACATTTTTCATCCTTGGCCAAACATTATCAATTAAATTTTACAAAATACAGAGGATATAAATGGCTTATATTGAAAGAGCTACAAGACTCCCTTTCTGTAAATCCTGGAGAAGGAGATGGTTCTCAACTCAACAAATATAACCATGGATGATCATTATGTGCTTGCTCTATTATTTTTTTCCCCTCTGCATCAATATTGGCCAATATTTGAGGTAATAGACTGGACTATCCATCACTTCAGAGTGACCCAGTATAGCTATTCTTTCCATTTTACATAGCACACATAAAAAATATAGATCCAGATGCAGATACACACAGATATGGACAGGTAACCTCTTTTTACAGACTTTCGCAGAGGGGATTGCTCAGTGTGGAGAGAAATAAGAAAAGTGATATTCATAAAGGAAATCAGAAAGATTACTCATAGCACACTGGTTGAATAAATCCACAATGTCTTATACAAATTGCCTGAATGTCTTATACAAATTGCAGGACTGAAACCCTGCCAAATGCAGTATCAGAAAATCTTTAAACTTCTCTAACGGCTTCACCAAATCTGTGCTGTCAAACTCCAATTTTAACTCAAACCTGAACCAAGAGGAGCTAAGGGAAGAAAATGGTTGCGTGTTTATACGATTTCTTAAGAGGAGAAGCTTGAACATTGTAGCTAATTGTGGAAAGAAAAATGAATAAAGGAAACTAAGTCTAACTTTTCAAAAATATTTATGCTTTTCATTTTTAAAGAATATGGAAAAAGGAAGCAAAGGAGTGATGTGATTTATATCTTATAAACTGGAACTGCTTTATTTACAAAATAAACTAATGAAATTAGGCAGAAAGCATGGATAGGAGAAAGTGCTATACTTGGGCTTTTGTCTAGACAGAACAGAGAACTAAAGGGACACTTTGCTCTTGATTTATACATCCATCCTCTTACTTTAGGCTAAGCTGGGGAGCTCTGCAGGCTTCCCTGGCTGTTTTTAGGGCCAAAAGTTACCATAAGAGTTACTATAGCCAATAGTTACTATCATGGGACTATCACCTTCTTAATATGTAGATGTCTGCACTTTAGCACTCAAATTCAGGTGTTTCAAAACCCTGAAGCTAAATTCCACCCTTTGTACATTAGTGATTGCTAATTAATTGCTGATGTGATTGCTGATTAATTATCTCAAATGGAGCATTTAAACCTTGCTGAAGAGAGATTTATGTTATTAAGTGAAAGAGGAAAAAGAAGCTTTGGGAACAGGAACTTCTTCCTGTCGCTAAAACACTTTTAATTATCTGGGTCTCATTAAAGCCTATATTGTGCTGCACAATATATTGTGCATCCTGAAAGAAAACGAGACCTGTTCAGGGCTGGCATCAAATCCGCAGCCAGAGCCAAGCCGAAGGAAAACAGCCTGTTTTATCATCCTTCAAAAAACATCTTTTTCTACAAGATACATAAACTTCTAGTTTATAACTCCAGCTCACATATGCATTTGCTTTCTAGGTGCTTAGTCAAGAGAGCCTTCATCTTAGTTCCTTACTGCAGATTTAATTATTTATATTTGTAATTACACATATATGTACATATTACCTGTATTTACCTTTCTCCAAACCAAGGGCTCCAGGAGAAGTTCGAAGGCTTTAAGACAAAGTATTAATAAAACAATTAGGGGAATATAAGTTCCTGTATTACATTTTCCCACCCCAAAATTTAAAAAAATAAAAGTCTTAATATGTGCATATGTTTAGTCTCCTCAGGATGTCTATCTTGCAGAACTATTTTTAAAATTGCTTATGTTTCTTGTCCTCATGGGGGCAAACTTCTCTTTTGTGTCTGTCTGAAGCTTAGTAGATTAGCATTTGATTATTCATTTTTTTCCCTAAGCCTACATAGTTTATGAGATAAAGGAATCTACAGGAGAATTTACAATATTTCATTATTTTAACAAATCTGCAAAGCACACAACTGTTTTTAAGCACACACATTTTAGTGCAAATATAATTCATAAAGCTAAGCAATTGCTACTCTCAAAAGTCCCCAGCATGGGTAAATACTGCAAGTTAAAAGATTCTTAAAGAGAAAACTCTTTGAATCTAGAAAAAAATTTATCATGTTTTATTTATAAACAATAATAAAATCATAATACCTGAAAAATAATCAATGTACAGAAAAAACTGTAAAATTCAAACAGTCCAGGGGAGCAACTATTCAAAATTGTGTATCTAATCAGCCATCTAAAATAGAAATGTATATATATATATATATAAAGAGAAATATAAAATAAAAAATAATATATTAAAGCTCAAAGAATAACTAGATCTGTTTTGTAAGGCGCAGAATAAGTGGTGGGGAGGAAAACAGAAAGAAATTAACTCAGATCACCTGTGGGTACCATTAGCAAATACAAACCTCATTCTGGAAGCTGGCACATGGATACATGCTAATAGTAGAGCCATGTCTAATACCTGAGAATTGTGTATCAAGAAAGAGGGACTTTTGCTAAAAAAAATAATTATTTTCAGAATGGCATTAATTTATTTGTTAGCGGATTTATTTGTTTAGCTGATTTTTACTTCTCATCTAGTTATAAATTCATAGAGCTATATAAATATGCTATATAAACTAGAATGATGGTAACTCTATATCTATCTGAGATTTTGGTAATTACCTACATTTCTTTATCTGTTGTCCCATTTAAGTTACCCACAGCAGTTCAGAGAGCTCTAATATAAGGAAGAGCACAGTTCTTCAAATTACTATTGCATTTCTGCTAAAAAATCAAAATTTTTAATTACTACCTTATCGTGAAAAAAGATACTTTTAAAATTACTGATCAATCTCTGTTCTCTGTACCCTTTAATATATCTTCACTCACAGAAATCTAAAGAATAATCAACTAGTGAATCTTTTGAATTAGAGTAAGATATACATATTTATTTTTCCTGAGTTCATTATTTTTCAATATTTGAGACACTACATGAAAATCAGCATTTATGATGTTTACAGTTAACACTACCAGTAAATATTACATAGACATAGATTAAAATTTATGATTGTCCTCAACACAGACTGCTTCTCTAACTCTGAAAAGAAAGACTTTGATCTTAAAACAATATTATGCAGCTACCATTGAGCTTTCTCAGGCAAGGGCTTTCTGGTTTGCCATAAAAAAGAAAAAAAAATATATATATATATATATATATAAAATATGTATAATATATTATATATATTTATATATATATATATATATATATATA